>ML786779.1:198710-212474 GCA_009831015.1 Picea engelmannii | reverse complement strand
GATACATTTATCTTCATCTGAAATTTTAATATCAACAGATACTAACTGACTTACCACAGTATTGAAGGCGTTCAAATTCTCTTCCACCGAGTCTCCGTCTCTCATCCTCAAGTTATACAGCTTCTTTCTCAGGAATAGTTTATTTACCAGGGACTTAGACTGATACAAGTTCCCCAACTTTTCCCATAAATATTTGGCTGTAGCTTCCTCTGACACATTCAGTAATACTGAATCGAAGAGACACAGTCCAATTGTGCTCTTTGCCTTCCGATCCATCTTTTTCCAGTCATCTGCAGAAGTTCCTGTAGGTGTCGTACCTGGATCTACCACGATCCACTGATCTCTATCCACCAAAAGATCTTCCATCTTGAGCTTCCACAGCTCAAATCTTTTCCCATTAAACTTCTCAATCTCCATCTTCGAATTGCTTTCCATTTCTTTTCACCTGAAAAACAATACTGCAGATCTCCCACTGTAACAAGGCTTATCACAGTCCCGAGCCAAGCCCTTGATGACAAAGGCGTCCCCCTGAAGCCAATAAAGCTCTGATACCAAATGTAAATTCTAACCTTGTACAATATCTACTGCAAACTGATACACAACAAAGAACAGAAAAGATACAATGGAAAATACAAACATTACACAGAGATTTTTCACCTGGAAACCCAAACCGAGAAAAACCAGCATATATTATATTCATACATTGTGTTACATTGTTTACAATAAAATATACATATAGGAGCTAGCAGCATCCAAAACCCTAACCCAATGAACTAGATTAGTCCAAAACCCTAATTCCTTAACCGGAAATAGAAAACCATCGGCAAAAAACCATGTGCCGAAAAACCACCTAATATCATGTGGTCCCGGAAATATGTCGTCCCGAAAAAAAAAATTGGGGGTGCTTCCCCCAAACCCCTGCGTGGGGGGATCTGCCCCCCTACACCCCCCCTCTAACCCCCCTATGCGCCCAGCGCAGGTGCTCAGGCACTACTACTTGTGCAAAGTATATAACACATACCCAACATAAATCAGGATACACAGGACATTCGTCGAAGCGTTTGGTAATAGGATTGTGGACTTCAAGAAAAGAGCACGTATTGATCGACAGGGGGAGGGAGAGAGATCTCTCAAGTGTTTCTCTGACTTTCAACCATGAATAATTTGGTTGACAGATGACATGTGTTGGTGAAATTATTTGTCTGAGAGATCTTCTTGATTTTAAAATCTTTTCCGGATCAGAAATTGGCGAAGTCTACTTGTCGTCTGAGTTATTTTGTTTGTTCTTTCGGCTAGAAGCTAGTTTAAAAAAATGTGGAGTCACCAAGTGAAAGATAAAAGTAGCCTTAGAAGAATTTTCAATCTTGGTTTACTATCAAAGAAAGAAAGTGTCAATGTCATTCTTCTGAGGGAAAAGATTCGTTTCTTTGGTCCCTGACAATGGCGCCAAAAAGATGTTGTTCCTGAGTTTATACTTTAAGGCTCTAAAGTATATCATCAAGGAATCCGAAAAGGTAGAGATAAATAATTTGTAAAAAGACTAGTTTAAAGGAAAATGAGATCACAGTTGGTTTCTTAACTGTCTCTGTCTAGCTTCCCATTGTTCTTGAATGCTAATATCCCTTTCAATTGGAACCCATGATCTTTCAAGTTCTACCAGTGTATTTTCTATCTGTAAGATGGTATTGAATAGGTTTAATGCAATGCTCATTTGATCGATAGACCAAGTTCTATATTGGGCTGTATAGAAATTGGAACAGTCATGAAAGATGAGGGTTTCTTTTTTTTGTAAATCATAAATATTTTCAAGGGCCTCAAATTTCTGGTTCAAATTTATAAAAATAGAAATTATGAATTATGAATTAATAGTATAACAAAAATAAATGCCTTTTCTAGTATCTGAGTCAAATTTAAAGGAGACAGTGGACGGAATGAAGAAAAAGGAAACATGTAGTTGTATAACAAAAATGAGGCATCAATTTAAGAAGAATCTCATTTTAAGTTAATACAAGAAAAGAGATGATAACTTTGCAGAAGCATATAGTTTCAGAGTCCTAAAATGTTTATAGCTCTTATATCCGCTAAAAGATCATACAGAGGAAAAACTGCAAACAATTAGATAATTTGACTGTTTCAATTACTATAATAGAAATTACCATATGAAACACTTCAAACGAAAGTATGAAATAAAAATAGAATGACAGAGAAACACATAACTCAGGCTTGACCAGATCTGGAATCTTCAATATATATTGTATTAATTCAGGCAAAATGAAGTTTTCTCTTTACAATCCCTCGAGAAAAAAGCCTTTTATTAGTCTTGAAAAATTACATTTATACAAAACCACCAATCTTAGGACGGTTGGTGATTTCTGAACTCTTAGAAACTAACTATTTGTTAAAAAATAGATCCAAAACCATTTTCATGATCTTCTCCATTTTTCCATTTTCTTGGAAGTAGAGCTCTTCCAAATAATACTTTTACTTTGCTAATGACTCTCCTTCTTTTGATTCGATACATTTAATGCATTTCTCCAGGAATTGTGTAAAATTTCTAGGGGGTTCTGGAAAATATTTTGCCTCGAATAGATAAAACTTTCTTTGAATCTTAGAAAGACGGTAATCAACTCCTTTATCTGTAAACTTTATTGATTGCAGCTTTAAGTTAGGCTCAACTAACAACCTGTCCATTAGGGTGAGATCATTTTTTCTTAGTTATGAAATTTCCATTAGGATTTCACTCAAATTTTCCCTAAAATTTAATTAATGTCTTACAATATTGATCTATCCCAAAAGTCCTGTACATTGGCCTTTTCCAATATTTAATGACCCTTTGTCTAGAAGATCAAAAAATTCTTCACAGTCATCTCTAATTTCTGTGGCTATTATTTTTCTTTCAGTTATGTTGGTTTCCCATAGGTTTAGCATGATGTCAGCTCTGATTTGCTCTGTGGTTGATACTTTCGTAGCTTGGGGTACCTCTTCACCTGTCGAATATATAATTTCCTTTTGGAGAGTAATCCTCACTGCTTTGGCTTCTTGTTCGCTTAGGATATTATTATCAAAGTAATTATCTACTTCTTGAAAGTAATTATGAACAATTTCTATCTTGGAAATCAATTTCTGTTGTTCAATTTCTATTTTTGAATGTACTTCCAGTGATTGGGCCTTGAAAGATTTTAAGTCTATAATATGATCTTCCATTGATATTAATCTAGCCTACAACTATTCTGCATGCTCCTTTTGCTGAGTAATCTGTAGCTGATTTGTTTGTATCTCCTGGCTCATTTCATCCAAACTCGTTTTGAGAGATTGAACCTCTAACCTTTCAGTAGCCCTTGTCTGCTCCAATATTTTACTCATTTCTTCTCTAATGTTCTCCTATACATTCTTTAGTTGCTCTCATAATTGTGCTATGATTTTATCACTCTTCTTTATCCTTGATATGATTTTTCCCATGGTAAAAAAGTTTGTTGTTTCCATGGCTCCCATGGAACCTACTACCTCTGTAGAGAAATCTTCTTCCTCCAAATTTTTTCCATCTATCAAGAACTTATTTTTTTTAACAATGTTCCCCTCCCTTTTATGCATATCCTGTTTTAGGACGACCTTCCTTTTCCTATTGAAAAAATAATCGGAAAGAGGAATCTCATCTGTGGGAATGGAGGTAAGGTCATCAACGAATAGAGCTCCCATCTGTGGCAGTCCAAAAGTGGAATGTAAGGGGGTTAAGGAGGCTATGGGACTCCCTAACTCCATAGATCCTTTCCGTTCTATTGACTTAGGCAGGTTGACATAAACCCTTAGTGATGGAGTGGGAGTAAGCTTAACGGACTTGGGAGGTCTCCTTGACCTTTTCTCTGCTTTGGTCTTTTTGCTTGGTGGAGGCCTTTCCATATCCTGTAGGGATTTTTTGGGATTTCCCTTCTTTTGTGCTTCCTGCTCGAAACCTGGTGGAATGTGTTCTTTCTCCTCAGGGAGGGTAATTTATTCTCCTTGGAGTACTTTGGGAAGACCACTCCTTCAATTTTTATTAAAGGTCATAAAGTTGACTTGCATGTCGGACGATAGTGTCTATACTCTTTACAACACTTCTTTATAAGATTTGGTCCCTTTGAACACGTCGTCCCAAGGGGAATCCTCATGTTCATAGGATTTCATATTGCAGTGTATCAAGTGTTTATTCACTAATTGATAAGGGTCATGCCTTTTGTACTCAATATTTACCAGTTTAATTTCTTCGAGTGCTTCTGCTTCCACCCTAGAATGTCCCAAATTTAGTAATGAAAATTTCCCGATGTGCACAGCGAATATTGGCCAGGACTTCTTTTGATTTTCCTTTAGCTCTATTCCAATACTACCTTTTACTATTTGGTGTGCCACTTCCCTACACACTAGTCTATCCGGAAGGAATTTTGGAAGCGCATGAGGGGGGATTGAGCACCCATAAACCCTGATGTAGGAGAAGCTTTCTTCAATGAACCAGTCTTCTATTTGCTTGAGGTTATTTGAAACTGCTTCAGAAATGCGAGGAGGGTCACAGCCGAAAACCATTTTATGCATGGGCATCACCACGAAATGGAAAATTTCTTAAAATGATTTTTTTTTCATTTTCTTCCCACTGCTCAGAGTGTTATTCATGAATGGGTTTAGGGCAGGTTATGTTCCGACTCCAATTCATCAGGGGAAATGGAGTCATAAAACAAATTATTTCCATGAGGTATGCTGACATCTAGAAGGCCACTGGTTGACCTCGGGCTCTTGTAGCTTTGTAATCCGAAATCTCTTTGGCTATATTATCAGATAAAATATTGTCCTAGTTGAAACTATATCCTTCTGATACTTCTTCTAAAAAGGGCACCCATTCTACAAGGAAATGACAGGGATTCCTTTTGTCGAAGAGTCTACACAGCATCATGGCTACATAAACCATGTAATCATTCAAAGAGGTTGTGGCATAAATTCCATGGGTATCGGCCCTAAATTTTGATGGACATCTCCACCAACCTTTGATTAAATCAGGGTAAGTTTGGTCTGCCTCAGTGCATTCCTTTCTCTGGAATTTAGCTATGAATTCGGCATTGTAAATGAAATTCGGATTGGGTGAGAGTTTGTACATAACCTGGATATGTTTTGGTCTGAATGAACCAATAATGGCTCCTTTATCATTTAAAATGATTCTCGTTAAAATATCAACCTTGTCCAAATCCCAACTGATCATGTCGTTGTATGCCATGAGTTGTGGGTGTGTTGCAATTTTGTGAAGTTCCTATTCAGCTATGTCCCGAAGGTGATTCTCAGAATCACTAGGGGAATTTTTCATCTCGCAGTCTAGATTTTCATAAATTTGTCTCCATGATTTAATTGAGTCGATAGCATGTGGTGTGGTGTCTGATATGACATCTCTCTCTGGGCTAGAAAAATCAGTTGTATCTTCACTCTTCTTGGGTCCCTTCTTTGGTTCCATGACTTTTGTATTAGAACGAAAACCTGTCACAGAAGAGAGGTGTGAAAGCTCGGCTGTATTATCCTACTTCTGATAGAAAAAGCAAGAATAAGTTTCAAAACATAGACCTCTAGTTTTCTCTTAACTCATTTTATGGTGAAAGTACTGATGCAGCTGTCAAGAATTTAATACCTTTAATGTGGAGAATATTTCTGAGATATGCATTTATGTCGCAGAAATCACGATCTATCTGTTATTAATGTGGCCGTATTTTGGCAATTCTAAAATCAACATTCAAAAAACTTCTTTTGATGGAGGCCGAAAAGAAAGTACTTAAGAAGTTTAATTAACATTAAATGTATTTTTAAAATGAAGTTAGTTCTCTTTAAATTTTGGTATTGAGTCATGACTTCGCGTTTCGGGGTTTCGGGGATCGCGGTTACATGAGGTATGTCAACACTAAACCACAAATTCTGAAATCGCAATGAGAATAGTTTTAAACCTTAACTTCAATAATTTAGTTGGGACTTCGCGTTTCAGGGTTTCGGGGATCCCGATTACATGAGGTATGTCACCACTAAACCCCGAATCTCGAAATTGCGATGGGATTAGTTTTAAATTAATTAATCAGGATTAAGACTGACTTTCACTTCTTTTGGAAAATCGGGAATCGGGATTTCGCGATTCAAAATGTATTAAAAAGATATTGTTTTGAGTAAACCCCGAATCCCAAAAGGTTAAAAAGATGATTAATTAACTCCTTTGGGGTTTTAATTTATAGCGATTTGAAATGCTTTATAGAACATGCATCTAGACTTTAATAACACTTGAGCTTTCTATATTTCATTATAACAAATAAATGAAATCATTTCGGGACTTCGGTATCGATCTTTGGGACTGATAGTGAGGATTATACCTTATGAAAATCTAAATCCCGAAAGAGAAAAATTTTAGTTTTAAAGGTGAAATTGTTTCAAACCTAGCTTCAACATGACTTTTGGCATTTCATCTCCTAGGGTTAGATTTTTTGGTGTCTAGGGTTTTGGAATTCATGTTTATTGTAAAAAGGATTTCAGAGACTCATTATGCTCATCTTCTTGTGAATGAGCACAACCATCACATATATTCTTAGAGATAAGCCACCACCATTCTAGCAAGCTTGTTTTCAGTATGCATTTTATAGTTTCAACATATTTCTTTATTGAATAGAAGCCATATTTACTGTATCTTTGTTATTTTTCCTTGTGTCTCCATGTTAATAATAATAATAATAATAATTTATGTTCATTTCATTCTTCTCATAAAATATGGATCAGTAGACTCGTGGTCGGGAAGCAACAGGGATCATAGTATTCCAGATCCCACAATGGTCCATCTATGAATTCTTGGGTATACAACTGTTAACCAGATAGAAAGTACATTACAAAATTCTCTATGGCCACAAGCCTGACACCTGGAAATTAACTTGTTCGTAGAAGGAGAATACATCGTACTAATGGACAGATATATTTTCACCCTAAGGATCTCCTAGATTTGATTAAGGTATAGGGAGGATGATTTGATTTGGGATCATTATCCATCAGGTGTCTACAATCCCAAAGCCTAATACATTCAGTTGAGCATTGAAAAACAATAAATAGAGCCTCTCTAGTGGTGGAAAAATATTTGGAAGCAATACTTCTCGACGAAAACAAGACTATTTATGTGGTGTGCCCTAGTAAATAAGGTCCCAACATGGGATAACATTAAGGAAAGAACTAGAAAAGAATCAGATAGGTTTTTTCTATGCAAAAACAATGAAGAAACAATTCTGCATTTATTTTTTACATGATCTTTCATAAAGCAACTATGGAGATATTTCTCAACGATTTTGGCCCTCCAATTCACATGAAATGAAATATCCCTTGAAAGGGCCTGGAAAACCTATTTAAATCAAATAGATTATAAAGATGTATAATATCTTCCATTACTAATCATTTGGGGAGTTTGGTTGGATCGCAATTCACTCATTTTTCAAGAAAAACCCACAATTCCTAAAATAACATCAGCACAAAGTTTGGATATTCTCTCATACTACCCACAAGAACAAGACTTAGAGGGAATCTAGGTGGTACAGGTGGAAGAAATAAAAAAATCAAGGCCATGGGGAATTTTTACGGAGCATCTCAGAATTTTGTGTGTGGTGGAGGAGCGATTCTTTATCTTTATGTCTCCCATTTCTTCAAGATGTACTTGGGACTGTGTGAAGGATCGAACAATTATGAAGAACTCATTTGTTTAAAATTTATTATCATTTTTTTCCATTGAAAAGGGATGTAAGGAAATACGTGTCTCAGATGACTCAGTAACAGTGATAAATTGGTCAAGGGAAACCCGAAGATTCCTCAATCTAATGTTAGAAATTATTCTTGAAGATTTCAAACTTTTACAAAGCACTCTTGACTCTTTTGATTTTCTTCATGTGTACAGGGAAAGAATCAAAGAAGCGGACAAAAGGTCAAAGGAGGGAATCAATTTGGCTTTGGGCCAATGGGAAATCACAGAAATAAAGGATGAATCTCAAATAGAATACTTCCATAGGCCCTTCATTGAAAGCATCCCAATACAGGATTAAAGAGAATTTTTAGAATCTCTATGATATCGTTTCAAGTGGGAAATTTTTTCCAACCACATCAAAGTTGCTAACTCCCTTACCAAATCTACTTTCCTATTTTGAAGACTAGTGATTGAAGATATTTTGTTATGTTTTTAGTTTTTTGATACCATCATGTCATGATCAGTTTTTTTGTAAAACTTATATAAAATAGTGTGTGGTTGATGGGAAGATTTTATGCAAAATTCAACATTGTTGGCTTAATCCCTGCAGACAATGCACCACAAGTGCATGGACAAAATGTAATTTTGATCACCTCTGATGAAACAAAATTATTCTTTTTTTCCAAGTTAAAAATAAATAAATAAATAAATCTATATATAGATATATAGTTTAGTTTGATAATTATTACCATAATTACTTCATATTGAGTATTTTTTTGTTACATAATCCATTATTAGGTATAAATGAATTTAATTATAAGACTACTTATGGATTTCAATATTGGAATATGATGTATAAAATATTGTATACATACCACAATTTATTTTGAATATATACATTTTTATAGAAACTGGGAAAATTATATTAAAAGTGTGGATAAATCCATTGATTTACAAAAGAGGGGCCATTATAGGACTTCGAGAAGTTGATACTATGAAATCTGGAGGATTTGATACAAAAACAATTTTCATGGTGCATCCTCCTTACCTAACAAAACTGTTGTGATTGTATTTCACCGAGCACAATTGATAGAAGCTACCATTGATACATAATGATAAAAAAAACATGACAGAAAAAAATTTAAAGGGCTCAACTACCTGATTCCAATTTGATTTGTTGTTTCTCTAGAATTTCTTATGTATGAGGTTCATCATTGAGATCGAGAATTTGATTCACTGAGACTGAATTTTCATTTTTGGATGCTCCCTATTGACTTTCCGTCTTGCTTGGTTGATGCTGCACTCCTTCAAGCTGGTCCAAATGGTGTTGCATTGTCTCCATGTTGTTGTGATGTTCCTCAATCCATCTCCTTTGATCATAGCTCTCATTTTGGAGTCTTTCTATCATGTGCCTGTACTGGAACATAGTTTCAAGTTCAAATTTCCTGGTGGAGCTGAGAGCTCCCAGCTAAATTCTCATCCTGCAAAAACCTATGCATTCTTCCTCAATTGAATTCTCATCCCATTGTCTAGAATCCACAAAGAGGTATTTACCCTTGTTCATAAGTTTGGGCATTGAGTTGCTTTGAAGTCTCCAAGTTGGATCCAAACTGCTGGGGAAGACGTTGGGATGCAACGAGAGGGTAGGATTTTGGATAGAGGAGAGAGAGGGAGATTCCAAAAGAACTAGAATCCATAGAAGCCATGGGAAGGGATAATTAAGAAATATGTGTAAGGGAAGATGCAGAAGCGAGTCCAGAGAGTCTAGAGTCCAGAGAAATGACTGAAACAGGCTCTAAGCAAAGAAAAGTTGAAACGGAGCATGGTGACTAAGAAGAGTTAGGACTAGATGAGGAGGAGTCTCAAAGCAGTGGGAGGAGAAGGACATGAACAAATGAGCCCTCTGAATTATAGTCTGGGTGTGGCATATACTAGTTGAAGAGAAAAGTGAGGAATTCAGGGTGAGGTGAGGAAAAATCCGGAAACTATGGGGAGAAAAAATGGATAGAAAACGTTAAGGGGTGGCTAGAGAGACTTACCTAGACCGCTAAACATGTTTTATCCTACAGGGACAAGTATAGGGCAGTATTCCCCCATGTTTCATTTAATGTTGAATTTGTGCCAGCCAGAAAGGTTGTGAAATCTTCCCTGTATAGTGTACCTTCATCCTCCATGCTTCCAGACTTGGAAATGAACCTGGTGCCACCGTGACGCATAATCAGTATGACTGGGTTGTTGCACACCTTGTCGATCTATTGCGTATCCTTGAATTACTGAGCTCCCATGAGCGTTGAAGGACGAAAATCCTAAACATCACAAACCATGATGAAACCCACACTTGACCTATTAGCCACCATTGCACAATGGTCGATGGGACTTGCCATCCACCCTCACCACCTTATACTTCTACCATTTTCCTGCTCCATGTGCCTAAACCTCATCCCCTCTCCTTCTGTATTGTCCACGCATCCAGTCCACCTGGCCTTGCATGCGTTGGAGCCCTGAAGGGCCCCACTCCCGACCTTTTCTACTTGCCTAGTCCACTTGTCCATTTTTTTGCTGGAACCTCGAGGGGGCCTACCCCCGACCCTTTCTGCGTGTCCATTCCACCTGTCCATTCATACGTAGGAGCCTCAACTAGCCCCTTCCCCGACCTTTTCGCACTATCTCCTTATCATGTGGCACATTAGGTTAGGGGTTCTAGTGCTTCAACACCTTCCAAGCCTATAGTTCCAGGAGATTTCCCAATGGCTTAATTTTCCAAATTATCTACTACCTTGTTGTGCGCTCTCATACTGTGGTAAAATGTTAGCTTAATGGGCTAAGATTCGACTCGTATTTGGTCGATTATTCATTTAAAACTTAATTTTTTTGGATCAGTCCCATGAACCATCAACCTTATTATGGTCTTGGAGTCACCTAGAACATTTTGATTATGGATTTGATGGATCTTTGCAAGTTGAAGGACTTTTAGTAAGGCGTAGGCCTCTTCTTTGTTATTGGTGTCCTTCCCGAGATTCCAATAATAATTTAGGATTCATTTTTTATCCAGTTGTATATTAGCGGACACCCACCTTTTCCAACCGGCTCAAAACAATTTTCTGGCAATTTTAATAATTTACTATTTTTAGTTGTTTTTAACTTCCGAGGCCATTTTGAGGGCCTACACTAAGGTTTTTGGAATCGAGGTTCTCAATCACAGTCAAAATCTTTGATTAAGCCCCCAAAATGAATCTCCTCAATGAAATCTTTCCAACGAGCTATTGTGCACCCCAAACGGAGATCATATGCCAAAGTTATGCCCACAGGAAGTTGATACACCAAACTACCCAAAACGGGGTCCACAAAACTATTGGCTTTTCATCTTCTAGGGTTAGGGTTTTGGATTTTATTTATGATAAAAATGCCTTTGGAGATTCATTGTAAAATCATCTTCTTGCAAATGTGAGTAGCCGTCAAATCTCTTCTCAGAGATAAGATGCCACCATTCTAGCAAGTCTTTCACTGTGTATTTTTTACAGTCTTTGTACATTTTCGCTCATTAATAGAAAATTGTGTATTACTATATCTTTGTGTTTATGGTTGAATCTCTGATACATTTATGTTATCTTATTGGATATCTGAGATATCTTTGTACATTTCTTTATTATATCTCCGTTCTCATTTTGTGTCGAAAACTATCCGGATCAGTGGTATCAAAGCAGGTTGCTCTTGATGTTTTTTTCAGTGCATGTCCCCGACGAGGTCCAAGTATAGCAAGTTGGGTATCGAGCTTGTCTCTCTTGAAGACAATTTCTCTCACACACCCAAGAAACCCTCCATGGTATAAGAAAATAAAAATGATGGAGCAGACAATTCTATCAATCTGTTGCTTGAGAAAGCTCTCACGCGACAAAGGGATGAAATTATGGAAAACATTTCCCACATCCTTCATGTAATGTCCCCAGCCATCAACAACTGGGAAAAACTACTGCGGAATTTCACTGTAATACCATTTTGTGGTAGCCTCGGCCACCCAGGCTGGGTCATGTAACACCATCAACAAACTACTGAGCTATGATAGTAGGTTAATTGTTCATCCTAGAGTACATATATATTACATGCATTTCTAATGAAATAAAAGGAAATAAAATATACTACTACCATACTAACTCATGTGAAATTGTCCATAAATAATAAATGCAATGAAAGCACATGATAACATTGTAAGAATCATATATGTGCACAACATACATCATTAAACACATAATTAATACTTATCTTTGGATTGTGAATACCACTGACTACATCCAGAACTTCCATGAACCTCCCAGTATTAGACCACACTGCTCATCACTCTCAGCAGTGGGTCACCCCTGAGCTGGGACTAAACTCCACCGAGAAAGAGATTCATAGGCTTGGAAAGGGTTATAGTAAAGTCGCATAGTTCAACAGGAAGGATTTTCTCAGGAGCCACTTACACCCACTGCCCACAGAATCTCATTCCCCACATGCCTGTCCCACCCCAAGAGTATACACCTTCACTCTTACATAGTTCATCGACTACTCCACCTCCCTTCTAGAGCTTCAAAAATAGTCTAGAAAGGACCTCTCAGATCTCTATAGTTGTTATTGGACTCCCTCTAGGAGAATTCACTTCATCAACACACTCTCTCACCTGGAGAGAGTTGCTCACAAGCCTGACAACCTGCCTCTTCAATCTATGGGCTTGACAACACACCTTTGCAAACCATAGTCCTAAAAACCTATTTCTTCTATCCATATCCTAATACAAATGATAAAGGGTGAAGGAAACAACATAACTTGGGCAAAGCAGAGTACAGCTCACCAAAATAATAGTGCATGCAAGTTACATAGGTTCACGATGGCCACAGGTTCAACAATGGAGAAAATGGATGACTGTGTGCTTTCTCAGTGTGTGAGTGAAATTGTCTAGAAAAAGGTTTCCGACTCATCAGAGAATGGCGAGAATTGTGACAGTGTGAGAGCCAAATCTATGTCCCCCCAACCTCCATGAGTCCCCCCCCCAAACAACAATAATTCCCACTTAAAATTGCATGTTCCTGAACTGACACATGTCTCTCATGAATCACATTCCTTACAATTTGGAAGTCATTCCCTCTTCCCAAAGGAACTTAGGATATAATCATTGTTAAATTTTCAAAACCCTAACCCAGTTTCAATCTCGCTAATTTTTCAGCCAAATTTAAATGCCAAACTCAGTTTCAGCACTGTTTCAGCATATGTTACAGCCCTGTGTTTCAGCATATACTCACAGCGGTGTTTCATCATATGACTCAGCACTGTGTTTCAGCATATGTTACAGCACTGTGTTTCAACATATGTTACAGCACTGTGTTTCAGCATATACTCACAGCAGTGTTTCAACATATGACTCGGCACTGTGTTTCAGCATATACTCACAGCGGTGTTTCAGCATATAAAAAACTTAACAGAAAATAAACTTCAGAACTGAAACATGAGGATTCTGAACATCGTTTTCAACGCAGAAAATAAAATATCAGCAATATGCAAAACTCAGAAAATATAGACACAAAGATATTCGGTCTAACTTCGACCCTGGAAAAAACCCACAAGGGGAAAACCAGTGAGAGAGGGATTTGTATTATTTATGAGCTTCTGATAAATTCTTTTACAGCATATTCATCTTCAGATATTTACACAAACTTATCTGGACATTCCTGTAGCTTTGCTCCTCAATTTTTGAACTAGAAATTCGTACAACTGTATGACAATTAATGTTGTACGGACTGTCACGAAATTCGTGCCAAAATTCTGCTAAGACTCAATTTTTGTGCCACTAAATGTTATTCGGCAGCCTTGGAATGCATGCCAATACTCCCAGAAATTGCAGCTGCAGTTTCTTTTCTTCAGCTCGACCTCTCTCTTGCTCTCTCCTGTTCTCTCAACAAGAATTCTTGAGCTCCTCTTGTTCTCTCAACAAGAATGCTTCAACTTCCTTGTTCTTGGCATCTCACCAAGAACCTCTTGCTCTCTCAACAAGACTGTTGTTGCTTCTTACCCAAGAATGGGTGCGCCCT
>ML786779.1:180426-193274 GCA_009831015.1 Picea engelmannii | reverse complement strand
ATAAGAGTTACACCAATACACCATAATACACCATGCACAATATATGAGAAATAATCAATAGTTATTGTTCAAGGGAAGTAATGACTTCCAAAGGTAGCTACAACTTCCAAATGTAAAGGTAGGGATAAACCTCCAAGAGGAATATAAAATCCTCCAATATCAAGAGAGAGTTTAACTCTCCATCCTTGCCCCTTACTTGCACCAAAGAATATAAGAGAGATAATAAAACTTTACATTAAATCATCACCATCAACCAACCATCACATAGAGCCTGGTAATGCTTCCTGAGACTTATTCAACTTCTGCAATTCTTCAATTCTTGGAATAATCTGATCTTGTAGATAATATTACTCAATGTTTTCTCTGAAAATCCTCAAAGTTTCACTCCTTGAGTCCTCCCCAAAAAGAAGTTATAGAAATAATGATAGACTTTATTCAATTCTGGTTTATTCAGGAGAGTGAACTTGCACAAAATGCCCCATGCTCAATATTTAACATAATATTATGAAAATATCACACAAGAAACTAAATTTCGTATTATTTCTAATGAAATTGGTCCCACTTCATTTGGATTCTCTATGAATAAGTTATTATTGTTTTACCCAGAACACATGTTTATTGACTAGCTTTAGGACTGGTCAAAAACCCTATCTTCCACATAGTGTATCTCCATAATTGTAGCGAATAAAGAGATGAAACTTTTACCACAAGTACCTTGATATGTCTTATCAATACCAAATCACTTTCACCATCTTAATTGTTCTATAAAAAATGTTATAGTGAAAATGGTAAGATGACCTGTAAATAACATACCTTAGAACACATCACCAAAATACTTCATCCTCCCTTGGAATCCGACCTTATTTACTTTTGATTTCCTCTGAAATTTGATTTTTGTATCAAATGAATATATAATGATATGTATTTATACCATTTATGTCACTTCCTTTTAACATTAGGGCGACCTGACACTTTCTTATTTTGTAATTCTTTTCTTTAATTATCTTCAGGGCCTACATGTACTTCCTTCTTCAATTCACTTTGTCATCTTCAAAAAATAATTTCTCCTCAAACATGAGGATCCACGTTACGTGCCACATACCACCAAAAACAACATGATGTATATTATACATCCATGGGTTTTGTTTCTGCATGTACATTTTCCTTCATGTCCAAATACCTTCATCAATCTTGTAGTCCAAAGCCAATGAATAGGGTTGACATCAATGACAACAACCAATCTTCCAAAAATCTCCCCCTTTTTCATTGATGGAAACACTCATGATCCCACTATCATCATGATCCAAATTTATCTCCCCCTTTGACATCAATGGAAAAGGGTAGGGCTTCTCCCCCTGATTTCAATGGAATAAGGTGACCTTCTTTGGGGCTGCTCCTTCTAAACATGTGACACTCAATAATACTTCATCCTTATTTTTGGTATTTGTAACTTTTTCTTCCTTGGAATCCTTTTGTATGGATTTTGTCTTCTCTCTCTTATTCACGTCTAGGATGTATATGTTGTTTGGTGTTCTTGTTGCAGTTGCAACCAATCTTCCTGAGTTATTTTCCCTGATTTTACATTTTCGGGAGTCAAACGTAAGAGTGTATCCTTGATCACACATTTTACTAACACTGAGTAGATTATTCTTCAAGTATTCAACCCATAGGATATTCTTTGCTTTTACATTTTTTCTTCCAAACTCTACAACAACTTCTCCAAGTATTTTGGCAGATGAGTCATCTCCAAATGCAACATTGCCACCCTTTCTCTTCAAGCTGATGAATTTGTCTTGATCCCCGATCATGGGTGAAGAACATCCACTGTCTATGTACCATTCATCTTCTTCTTGACATTCTTCAGTGCTTAATTATATTCGACAATATTCATTTTTTGGAATCTCTTTCCTTCTCCATATTATGATTGGCATAGGGACATCTTCATTGATATATCTACAATCTCATACTTTGTGACCAAGATAATTACATTTGTAGCATACAATATTTATGTCCATCAATGGGGAAAATGAATTATAACTTTTTTGGCAAATCCACGATTATTTCCATATCTTCTATTTAAACCATTCATGTTTATTGCATATTTGTTCCTTTCATTGATTCTGCAATTAACTGTCATATGTCCAAAAAAATTTCAAGTATAAAAATAACCCAGAAAGAAATTTTGATACTTTGGAGTAAGTGGCCTTCTTTGTGATGTAGTCCATACGGTTTCATGATCTACTCTTCTATAGCTTCCTTCATATCGATTGAAGCTTCTTTGATTCCTGAAGGTAGGAGGTATTCTTGGATATTCATCTCTTTTGTAATCATTCCTTCTTTCTGGTATCCTGGTCCACTTCTCATCAACTGTCTCTATAGCTCTTTCTTCAACCTTCTTGTTGATATTTGCATATTCTTTGTATGAAGTTTCACCCATCCATCCGAGATGTGTTAAGTCTTTTGGCACTCGATATTTTCTTAAGATCTTCCTAAATGAGACAACTTCTTGTTCAAGTGTCTCACAATCTTCTTCTTTCTTCATCATTTGGACATTCTTTACTTCTCCTATTCTTCTTTCTTCTTCGAGTAGAGTTTTCAAGGAAATGTTTTCTTCTCTTAGTTTCTCAAAGTCTTCTAATTGTTTCTTCAATATTACAACTATCTTTTCACAACTACCTAATTCACTTCTTAGTTTTCTATGCATGTCTTTGAGCTTGCTATTTTCAATCTCAACATGCTTCAATCTTTTAATATTCTCATCTTCTTGTTGAATAATTTTTGCTTCATGATTTTCTTCTTATTCATTGAAATTTTCTTCTTCAGTGTCATCTCTTTCAATCCTTGGATGAGGAAATTCAAATTCAACATGTCCTACTCCTTCACAATTAAAGCAAAAGCACTGACTTCTATTTTCTTCTTCAAAATATGAGATGTTGTAATTTGCTTCAAATTCTTCTTCTTCTTCTTATTCTGCTTCTTCCCTTGCATAAAGGTCTTATAGCTTGTACCAGATATATTTTGATGATGCACATGATCCCACCTTGGATTTCACTGAATCTCTCAATCCATCCAAGATGGTATCTATTTCCAATTTGTTGTTCCTTTTTTATTCCTTCTGAGCTCCAGTCATTGGTTTCTTCGAAGCATTGTATCCTGAAGAGATTTCAAGTAAGTTTCCATTCTATTACTCCAGTATTCAAAATTGCTTCCATCAAATGGTGGAATCCCATTTGGAGTTTTTTCTTCCATTTCTTCTTAGGATCTTCCTTCCAGTGGTTAAATTGTACTGAAGGTAACCCGCTCTGATACCAATTGTTGATAATGAGAGGCGGGTGAATCAATATCAAGTACAATTTAAAAACCTTTTCAAATTATGCTTAAACCATTCAATTATATTGAATGAGAAATGAACAATAGTATAAGAGTAACACCAATACACCACAATACACCATGCATAATATATGAAAATTAATCAATAGTTATTGTTCAAGGGAAGTAATGACTTCCAAAGGTAGCTATAAATTCCAAATGTAAAGGGAGGGATAAAACTCCAAGAGGAAGGTACAATCCTCCAATATTAAGAGAACGTTTAACTCTCCGTCCTTTCCCCTTCCTTCTACTCAAGAATATATGAGAGATAATAAAACTTTACATTAAATCATAACCATCAACCAACCATCACATAGAGCCTCATAATGCTTCCTGAGAATTCCTCAAATTCTGTAATTATTCAATTCTTGGAATACTATGATCTTGTAGATAATATTACTCAATGTATTCTCTGAAATGCCTCCATGTTTCACTCCTTGAATCCTCCCCAAAAAGAAGTTGTAGAAAGAATGGTAGACTTTATTCAATTCCAGTTTATTCAGGAGAGTGAACTTTCACAGAATTCCACATTCTCAATATTTAACATCATATTTTGAAACTCACACACACGAAACTACATTTTTTACTACTTCCAATGAAATTGGTCCCACTTCCTTTGGATTATCTATGAATAATTTATGATTGTTTTACCCGGAACACTTGTTTATTGACTAGCTTCAGGACTACTCAAAAACCCTATCTTCCACATAGTGTATATCCATAATTATAGAGAATCAAGAGATGAAACTTTTACCACAGGTACCTTGATATGTCTTCTCAATAACATAGAAATTTCACCATCTGAATCATTCTAGAAAAAATGTTATAGCGAAAAATGGTAAGATGACCTATAAATAACATACCTTAGAACACATCACCAAAAGACTTCATCCTCCCTTGAAATCCAACCTTCTTTACTTCTGATTTCCTATAAAATTTGACTTTTGTATCAAATGATTGTATAATGATATGTATTTATACCATTTATGTCACTTCCTTTAAACATTAGGGAGAACATGACACTTTCTTATTTTTTAATTCTTTTCTTTAATTATCTTCAGGGCCTACATGTACTTCCTTCTTCAATTCACTTTGTCATCTTCAAAAATTCATTTCTCCTCAACCATGAGGATCCACCTAATGTGCCACCTACCACCATAAACAACATGATGTATATTATCCATCCATGGGTTTTTCTTCTGCATGTACATTGTCCTTCATGTCCAAATACCTTTATCAATATTACAGTCCAAAACTAATGACTAGGTTTGACATGAATGACAAAAACCAATCTTCCAAAAGGCTTGTCCTTGGGGATATTACAATCCCCTCGCCTTATTTTTTCATGTCCTCAGTGAAAATTATTTACACAAAGTCAACAAGATTTTCAAAATCTTCAAAAATATGCAGGTATTCTTCCCACATAGCATCCCCATGCTCCCGTGTCGCATCCTCGGGATCGTACCAGGTCCATTGGACCTTTACAAGCCCTATGGCTAGATTCCGGAGATGATTTCTCTTCCGGTCCAATATGCACACTGGATGCACTTGCAAGGCACCTTCTTGCTCCACCTGAATCACATTCCAATCAATCACATGATTACAATCAGTTACATACTTATTGAGTAATGAACCATGAAATACATTATGAATAGTCATGGATGCAGGAAATGAAAGAATATAAGCAACAGGTCCAATCCTTTCTAGGATTTCAAATGGTCCACAATATATGGCTTCCAACTTGGAATAGTTTCCCATATTTAAGGAACTTATGTTGGCTTTTACTTTCAAGAAAAAATGATCACCCACTTTAAACTCCCCATGGGTTCTGTTCTTAGCTACATGAATTTCCTTCATGTCTTGGGCAGCCTTCAAATTCAGCTTAATCTTCAACATTTTCTCTTCCATTTCCTTGAGAAACTCTGGCCCAATTATTTCTCTATCAGCTAGCTTGTCCTAGCTTATTGGTGTGTTGCACTTTCTTCCACAAAGTGATTCAAACAATCTCATCTTCAATGATGCTTGATACCCATTGTTCTAATAAAAATCTACCGAGTGTAGATAATCCTCCCATTTAGATGGTTTGTCCATCACATACATCGTTAGCATGTCTTCTATCACTTGGTTCACCCTTTTTGTTTTCCCATCAAACTCGGGATGATAGGTTGTGTTGAAGTTGAGGTTCGTTTTGAACCCCTTGAATAGCCCTCTCCAAAACATTGAGGTAAATTTCGGGTCTCTATCAAACACAATTGTCTTGGGTATGCAATGCAATCATGCTAATTTTTTCATATAAATATAAACAACATTAACCTCTTTGTGAGTAGTCTTCAATGGAATAAAATGGGAAGCTTTAGTAAGCTTGTCCACCACTACCATGATTGCATCATGTTGCTTGCTTGTTCTGGGTAACCCTATGATGAAATCGATTATCACCACTTCCCATTTCCACTCAGGAATGGGTAATGGATGTAGTAACCCATCTGGGTGTCTATGCTCAGCCTTTCCCTTTTGAAATTCCAAGCATTTAGCTATGTATTCAACAATCCCCCTCTTCATGTCAGGCCAATAATATTGACTCTTGACTGCTGAAATTGTTTTTTGATATACCGGGTGTCTTGCATAAGGAACATTATGCATCTCTTTTAAAATAGCACTCCTAAATTCTAGAGAATTGGGTACATAGAATTTTTTTATGTACCAAAGGATTCCATCAATTCCCATTTCATAATCCTCAACCTTCTGCTTCATTTTACCTTGCTGCAATTTTGTTACCAATTCCATGTATTGCAAATCTGAATTTTCAGCTTCAGAAAATTTTCCTTTAAGATCCATTTGATACATGCTAATGGTTGTAGCATGCAGTTCATGCACTCTCCTACTGAGTGCGTCGGCCACTTTGTTCTCCTTTATTTGATCTTCTTGATATCAAAGTCATAATCATAGAGGAATTCCAACCATATACTCTGCCTAGCATTCAAAGTAGGTTGATCAAACAAATGTTTCAGACCATTATGGTCTGTCCTTAGCTCAAACCTCTTTACCATGAGGTAGTGCCTCCACTTCTTCAAAGCATGCACTATGGCTGCCAATTCCAAATCATTTTGACTAAGGACTCCACCTAGTCCTTCTTTACATGCATATGTGCATACAATGAAGTCTTCATTCGGGTGGGTGATCTTCAGAATTGGAGCATTGGTTAACAGTTGCTTCAATTGTTGGAAACTCTTTTCGCATTCTTCTATCCATTGAAATTTCTTCCCCTTCCTTTGCAAGGAAGTGATGGGGTGAGATATTCTCGAAAACCCTACAATGAACCTTCTGTAGTAACCAACTAGACCCATGAAGGATATGACTTATGTCACATTGTTAGGTGTTGTCCACCCTTTAATGGACTTAGTATTTTCAGGGTCCACTACTATCCCTTCTTTAGATATGATAAGCACCAAATAGTGAATTTTGTTTTGATAAAATGAGCACTTGCTAAATTTGGCATATAGTTGATGCTCCCTTAGCACTTGCAACACCATATTGAAATGATGCTCATGCTCTTCCTCTGACTTGGAATAAACAAGGACTTCATCCAAAAATATAATTACAAACTTGTCTAAATATTCCCGGAAAACACCATTCATTAAGCACATAAAACAAACTAGTGCATTTGACAATCCAAATGGCACCACTGTGAACTCATAATGACCATACCTTGTCCCGAAGGAAATATTTCTGATATATTCCTCTTTAATCCTTACCTGATGATATCCTGACCTGAGATCTATCTTTGAAAATATATTTGCATCCTTCAATTGATCAAAGAGATCATCAATCCTTGGCAGAGGATACTTGTTCTTTATAGTTACTTTATTCAATTGTCTGAAGTCGATGCACAATATCAATGTCCCATATTTATTTTTCACAAACAAGACTTGGGCACCCCAAGGTGACACACTTGGGCATATATACCCCTTCTTCATAAGTTCTTCAAGCTACATTTGCGATTCCTTCAGCTCTGCTGTACTCATTCTGTAGGGAGTCTTTGACATTCGGGCTGCTCCAGGTGTCAAATTTATAGAGAAATCAATATCTTTCTTTGGATTTAGTCCTAATACCTCCTTGAACACATCTTCAAAATATTCCAAGACTGCATGATCTTCCAAATTTATCACCTTAACCATAGATTCTTCCTCCATATGGGCTGCAAATATTTGATATCCTTTCTTGTAGCACTTCTTCAGTTGCATTGCTGAAATTTCTTGGGCAGTAACTTCCATGGAAATTCCTTGGAATATTTTATGATTTCCTTCCTCATCTAGGAAAGTAAATGTCTTGTTACGACAGTCTAAGATGGCATGGTTTTGGTCCAGCCAATCCATACCAATCAGGAATTCATATGATCCCAAAGGCAAGATGTTCAAATCTGCCTTGGTACTGAGTCCATTCATGCCCACTGGACATGATTTAGCCAACTCAACAACCTTTCTCTTGGCTCTTCTAGCCAGCTACACCAACAAAGATTTCACATGCTTTCTTCTTGGCAATTACAACCTTTCTACTACCTCGGTATCTATATAACTATGACTAGATCCTAAATCAATTAAAATAGTAAATGCATGGTTATTGATCATACCTTCAACTTCAATCATGTGCAATTGAAACTCAACTTGCTTGTTGTCTAGGGCTGCATAGATCCTTGGAATTCTACTTCCCATGTCCTCCACTATTTCTTCTTGCTGAAAATTGTGGACATCTCTCAATTTTTCACTTCTGTGAGTGCAATTTCTATGTTTGTGGTCCCCTTTACAACCCCAACATTGCATAGGTGGTTGTCTTCGCATTTTTATGCCTACTTCAACCATCCTAGTCTCTCTAAACATTGGCTTTCCTCGAGGATTATTCCTCAAAAAGGGTGGGTTGTTCCCCTTCTTCCTTTGTTCCCTCTTAAACTTCTTCTTGTCTTCCCAAGATTTTTGGAAAGTAGGCTTTCCTTTATGCTGATCATATAAGCATTTTTCTGTCCTTATGGTTTCCTCCATAGTTTTAGGATAATCATATTGGATCTTTTCACTAAGAAAAGTTGGAAGTCCACTCAAATATATTTGGATTTTGACAGTCTCATCTTTGATGAAAGGGACATACTTCAACAACTCTACAAATATTCTTTCATATTCATCTATATTCATGCTACCCAATTTGGGTTCAAATAAGTCTTTCATCTTTTTGTCATAGTATCTCTTAGTTAAGTATTTATTTTCAAAGTGTTTCCTCAATTCCCTCCAAGTAACATTCTTCTGTTTGATATGTTGTACTTGCAAAGTCTGGTCCCACCACATGGATGCCTTTCCTTTTAGTTGATACATTGCAATTTTTCCTTCTGTATGAGAGAAGTAATTCTGCAGTTGGAAATATTTCCTCATGCCAAGAAGACATGTCTCAACATCTTCCTCCTTCTGGTGCTCTCCATCAAACATACGAGGTTTAATCTTGTTCATTTCCCCCTTCAGTTCATCCACTCCAGATCTCCTATGCTTCCTAGTAGGATATGGGCTTGAACTACTGTGTCGTCCTCTTGGATTTCCCTTAGGAGTGATGATGGTGTGTGCCAACACTCCTTGATTTTCTCTTCTCATCAAGGGACTTGTGACTTCCTGATTTACTAGAGTCACTCTCCTTATCTAATTTATTTTCTATTCTTTCCAGGATCTGCATCAACTTTATGTTGAATTCTCCCTGTTGTTCCCTCGCTTTCATGATATTTTTGTTATCTTCTCGGTGATTCTGGACATATTTCTGCATCTTTTCAATGATTTTCATCATGTTTCATTCCTTATCTATCTCTTCTTCATTCCCATTGGAGTTTGATACTTCAAATCCTATATGGGCATTCATTCCTCTAACTTCATTTTCCAAATTATAAGCACTATGTGCCTTCCCCATTTCTTTGTACTAAGTGACAATTTGGTTTGGTTCTGAAAATTGTTAACTCTGCAAAATGTGCAGTCAACATAAGTTTTTTTAGGATATCATACTTTAATAATTTTCCAGAATAAACCAATCTGATTCAACAAAACAATATCATATTCCATTTTCTATAGGTCTTGGGCGGTCAAGAACCCCCCAGCTTCAATCTCTAAGCCCAATTATATTCTACCACAAATTTTGGCTGTTAGCCCCTTCTATTCAGCCCTTGGTTCACATGTGACCATGGCTGTGACCCAACACTTATGATTTGGGCACTTATTCGGAGCTCCGGAACTTTGGCTCTGGGCTTCGGAGATTTCCCTTTTTCCACACGTCCCAACATCACAGAAAATGAATTGTAGAACGTGTGAAGAACGACAGATCTACAGTCCACCTTCCTTCATGTACCACTTCTTCCAGAGTGTCAAGTCTCTAGACTTCATGATATGGCACCACACATCCACTAGGGCCCATGGTTTCCATGATCAAACTAATAAATGTCGAAAACATCACATCAACTTTAGTACTTTTCAAATTGCAGGGACATGGGTTGGTGGTTTTGTAGTAACCCTTCGATCATTTCACAATTGTCCCCACGCTGACACGTACCCCTTGTGGGAAACCATGGATTGGATTGTGGGACCTCCTTGTGGAATAATCTATCACACAAATTGGATCTCCACAATGCCTCTCGACCCTCAATATTGATAGATTGTGACCAAAGTTAATGCAGGCCCAACCCATATAAATTCTTCATAACACTTCACTACCTTATGCCACCACCAGGAGTGTCACTCGGTAGGACACACAAAGCTGATAGGTGGTCCAATCAAGTGGGTGACATATGACACATCCTAAATTCATTTTCATCTTACCAAGGTTGTCAACTCACTGACACATGGAAAACATCCCATGTGTCGACATCATCCCTAGTGATGTCAGTAGGCCATGTCACTCTGGTACTTTAGCCTTTAGGATATTTCACCTTAGCATACCCTGTTTCTCTTGAACAAGCTAATTTTTTGACATGCGTCTCTTGTGACGAATGATCCAGATTAACTCTGGACTTCGAGACTTTGGGAGTTTGCGCTCTATTCACACCTTGTTTCTCCCAAATGTCGTATTCCCGAACAAGCTATCTTGTCGACATGTGTTCCTTGCTTGGATCGATGGAAAAGAAATACACGAAGTTCACTCTGTCTTCTCTACACGTGATCGAGACTTGTGACCTCGACTTAACCTTTGGGCACTTATCTCACTTTGCAAGATCGACAATCATGTTTTAATGAACCATGAAGATCAATGGACATGAGTGATTATGTGAACTCAACTTTCTCATGCTTTAATTTCCTTCCTGATATCCGCAATGTGAAGATGCTCATCTGTAGTGGAATCGATATCCACTGTTGATTTGTTGATCAAACTAGATCAACGATCCTGAGGGATTGTGGGATCTCACCTTACTCTTGCTTTAATTTCCTTTATGACATATTCAATCTCAATGATATATGACGGTCATGATTTAATATTCGTTGAATATGACAGTTCAACTTCAATCCTTGCAGTTCCAAACCCTCGGTTACTGCAGTCTATTTTCTCTGCTATCTTTCTTGAACCGCTATACCTCCAGAGCTTCCAAACATGGCCAAGGTGTTCTCTTGGCACTATGGAATTATATGAACTCAAATTTTGACATTATCAACAACAATTTTCTGTGATAATTTGATTCCATAACCACTTATATGGCTAAATTCAGGCTCAATGTCCAAAACTAGGCTCTGAAGTCCAATTTGTCCATTTCAACAACAATTCTTTTCTCAAATTTTTTCTTCAGCTTCCACTAACATGGCCCATCCAGGCTTAGTGTTGAAAACATGGCTCTGATACCAATTTGTAAAGTCCCCAACCACCAATAGCAAGGGAAGTACCACTTCTTGGACATATCTCTTAGCTCTGATGCTAATTTGTAATGTCCCCAACAACCAACAGTTGGGCAATGCCACTACAGAATTTCACTGTAATACCATTTTGTGGCAGCCCTGACCACCCAGGTCAGTTCATGTAACACCACCAACAAATTTTTAAGTGTTGATAGAAGGTTAATTGTTCATCCCAGAGTACATATATATTACATGCATTTCTAAGGAAAAAAAAGGCAATAAAATATACTACTACCATACTAACTCATGTGAAATTGTTCATAAATCATACATGCAATGAAAGCACATGATAACATTGTAAGAATAATAAACATGCACAATAGACATCATTAAACAAATAATTAATACTTATCTTTGGATTGTGAAGACCATCGACTACGTGCATACCTTCCATGAACATCCCAACCTTAGACCACACTGCTCATCACTCTTAGTACTGGGTCACCCCCGAGCTAGGACTAAACTCCACTAGGCAAGGGATTCCTAGGCTTGGCAAGGATATCAGGAAATTCACACATTTCAACATGAAGGATTCTCTTAGGAGCCACTTACGTCCACCTCTCACAGACTCTCATTCCCCACGTGCCTATCCCACCCCACAAGTGTACACCTTCATTATTACATAGTTCATCGGCTACTCCACCTCCCTTCTGAGGCTTTAGAAACAGGTCAGACATGAACTCTTATCGCTCTGTAGCTATTACTAGACTCCCTCCAGGAGAATTCACTTCCTCATCACACTCTCTCACCTGGAGAGATTTTCTCACAGGCCTGACAATCTGCCTCTTCAGTCTATGGGCTTGAAAACCCTCCTTTGCAAACCATAATCCTGACAACCTGATTCTTCTATCCAACTCCTAATACAAATGGGAAAGGGCGAAGGTAACAACATAACTCAGGTAAGGCAGAGTATGGCTCAACAAAATACCAATGCATGCAAGTTACAAAGGTTCACAATGGCCACAGGTTCAATAATGGCAAAAATGGTTGGTTGCATGCTTGCTCAGTGCATGAGTGAAATTTTCTAGATAAAGGTGGTTTACTAGTCAGAGAATGGAGAGAATGGTGAGAGTGTGAGAGCCAACTCTGTGTCCCCACAACCTCCGTGAGTCTCCCCCCCCCAAAAAAAAAATTCCAACTTAAAACTGCATGTGCTTGAGCTAACACTTGTCACTCATGAAGCACATTCCTTTCCATTTGGAAGTCATTCCCTCTTCCCAAAGGAACTTAGGATATAATCATATCCTTCTATCAACATTTGTAATAATAATAAATTATTATTGGACTTTGTTAGGACCACATATTGTACCCTTTTTGCCCATACTTTTTGCTATTATTTTACCCTTCATCACCTACATTTTGACTTATACTATCATTCCACTTGATCATTCCAAGGTACATAACGTCCCTTCTCATTACTACACGTTTAATTTGTTTTGCATGATATTTTACATTACTTTTGGTCTTAACCATTGATTAGAAGTGCATAAGTATCTATACCTGCAGAATAGTATCCAAGACCGATGCTGAAACACAGAACTGTCCAAGTTGATGCTGAAACACGGAAGCTGCTACATAGTC
>ML786779.1:98514-170853 GCA_009831015.1 Picea engelmannii | reverse complement strand
TCCTTACTACAACACTAAGTGCTTTTGGAATTGAGCATATATAGTGCGCAGCTATCTTTGAAACAAAAGACTTCCCTGGGTTGATAATTTATGTTTCACTTGGTTGTTTGAAATTAATTAAGCAATTATAGTGACCAACAGACTTAATCTCTTAATATTAGTCTCTATTTCTAGCCTCTCAACCCCCTCTCCCTTACCCAACCTAATGTATCTTAGTCCCCCATACTCTTTCTTCATAGTCGGTCTACACGCAACGATGTTTTTATATTAATAATATGAATATTTACATGTACAAAACATGATCTTGGCCTTTAACACCTAGGCTCACCAGCCTTATAAACACTTAAGTCTATCAAATTATAATTTCTTGGCTCACCAACCTAAAAAACATGTTACAATTGATAAATACAACTAGGACTCTCCCTTGGGGATATTACACTTCAAATCCTGCTAATAGAAAGAGGTGCATCTTCATCAAACAACCACTTTGGAAGCACCTCTCCTCTCAAGGTACAGGTTAATTTTGATATTCCCATATTTTAAGGTCAGATAGATGTGGATTCCCTAGACAAATGGTTAAATCTATTAGAAGGTTATTTCTTTGTTCACCATTTTTCAGACAGGGAAAATATCACCTTCACACTCCTTAAAGCTCTCCCCCATGTCAAACATTGGTGGGAAAGTTACTAGCAGAAAAGTTCCATAAAAGAGTTTGGAATATATGGGGCCGATCCCACTTGGTATTTTTTTGTGGATGTAGTAAAGGAATAATATTACCTTGTTGGAAGCTATGAGGAGAAGTATATGATATGGACCACACTGCGGCAAGAGAGGTGCCAAGCAGTTCTGGAGCTCACCAATAACTTCCATACCTTGCACACGAAGTTGGGTATCAAAGAATCTGAACAACATTTGGTTCTGAGATATTGTGGGGCTCTACATAGATACATCCAAACTAAAATGGATATTTTGGACATCTCATCACTCGGTGCTTCTTATCGATATGTTTTTAAATTCAAGTAGAAATTTAAGCACCAGAAAAAATGGGAGTTTGGGTTTGCAAATCTGCAACAACCAAAGTATGATAAAGACATCCCTAACAAACAGCTTCCTGAAAACCAATCTAAGCCACAAGAAAAGAAGGGTCACGGGAAGACGAAGAAGAACACTGAAAAATGGTATGATTTCCACAAAATCCCCTAACACAACACCGATGAATGTCACTCAAAACATTCATTGATGTTCGAGATCAAAGACAAGGAGCTTAACCCTAATTCATAATCTAATAATGAAAATACTGGTAAAAGAGAGATCATTGATGTAGACCCCACTGCTATTGTTTCGACCACAACAAATCAACTAGAAGAACCAACAAATCCTAAAGATGGGGAGCACCTTTTTCATTCACAGATGTGGGTGAAAGGGACCCCACTACATTTTATTGTTGATAGCATAAGCCAGAAGAAACTCATCTCAGTAGAGGTCGTCAAACAGTTGGGATTGTTCACAACACCACACCCACAACCATACAACATTGGGTGGCTTCGCCAAGGATGAGATCTTCATGTCAGCCAACAATGTCTATTTTCATATGTCATCCAACCCTTCAAGGATGAGGTATTATGTGATGTTTCCCCACTGGATGTCTATGATGTTCTCTTGGGCCAGCCATATATGTCGAAGCGTCATAATATTTGAGTCTCGACCCAGTAGTGTCATTGTTACTTTGTGGGGTCATCTCTATAGAATACCAGAGGTAATTATGACTATTGTCCCACCTAAACAGTTCTTCAAGGTAGTATCTCATACTACAAATTTCAACTTCTTCACAGTATGTTCAAACCGTGAACAAAAGAACACCACTGCAACCTCAGTCCAAGCACCTTCTATCCAATAGAAGCATGATGACAAGATTGCAAAAAAGTGTAAATATTCCTTCTGCACAAAGGAATATCATGTACTCAGACTAGTTAAAAATTTCCAACCCTTCCAGCCACAGTTTTATGAAAACCATCAACAAGCTAAGCAACGCAACTTCTCGAACAAGGCAAGTAGCTCATCAAGATGAAAATTCAACAAACACTTTCCCTCTCCACGGGCACTCAAAATAATGGAGACCATTGCTTCCTAAGGAGGGAGGATTGATCTAGTTGGATATCGGTGGCCACCCACCTTTTCCATCTAGCTCAAAACAATTTTCTAACAATTTTGGTAATTTACTATTTTTAGCAATATTTTACTTTCGAAGCCATTTTGAGGGCCTAAATGAAGGTTTTTTAGGATCAAGGCTCTCAATGATGAAAGAAGGCTCTAATTTATCGCCCAAAATGAATCTCCTTGATGATTCCTTTCCAATGCACTATCATGTGCCCCAAATGGAGATCGTATGCCACAGTTACGCCCCCAGGAAGTTGATACACCAAACTACCCAAAACGGGGTCCACAAAACTATTGGCTTCTCATCTTCCGGGGTTAGGGTTTTGGATTTTATTTATGATAAAAAGGCCTTTGGAGCCTCATTGTAAAATCATCTTCTTACAAATGTTGGTATCTATCACATCTCTTCTTAGAGATAGGATTCCACCATTCTAGCGAGTCTTTCACTCTGTATTTTTTATAGCCTTTGTACATTTTCACTCATTAATAGAAAATTGTGTATTACTGTATCTTTGTTTTTATGGTTGCACCTTTGATACATTTCTATTATATTATTGGATATTTGATATATCTCTATACATTTCTTTATTGTATCTCTTCTCTCATTTAGTGCCAAAAATAATACGGATCATTTTTTCTCTGGGATCGAAGAGAACCCCCCCCACCGCACCTTCCCGGCCACAATTTATTGTGAATATTATTAACCATAAAATGTATGTATTGTGTTGTTATAATTCATAGTGTAATATATACATATGACCACAACTCACACATCATTAGGAAATTTTGTGGCTAAGGCCATATTCCTTATTATTTTATTACATTACAAGGTATGGTTATGGATGACTGAATGAAACTTGATTTGTAGGCTCAATAATTGTCTTGCAGTGTGTGTGCTTGTTTTGTGGGACAATAAACCCCTCCTACTGGAGATACCTATATTGAAAGGATTTTTCACTTGGGTTATGAATAAATATACATCTCAAACTTTCATTTTTATTATATCATCTTGTGACCTTTTTTTTTTATCTAAAATACAAAGTGTTTTCCACAAAATAATTAAGGCATTGAGGTCCACCTAGGAAATACAATTCATCCCACTCTCTATCCCATAAGATTGAATGTGATTTGTTGGTATCTTTATAGTATTGGATATGTGTTATATTCTTTTCAATACCAACCTCATGTGTGGTCGAGGGGGTGGGGGGTCACATTGGGGTGGTTTCCCCTCTTGTGAAATGGGTTGCAAGGGGGTGAAACCCCTAAAAGAAATTTGGAATTTTTTGCATCTGTTTTTAGTGGTTTTCTAAACATTGTTTTCCCTTTTGGCGATTTTGTGGTGCATGGGTGAATTTGTTCCTTAGCAAATGGTTTTCTAATTCCAATTAAATAATTAGGATTGTAGTCTAATCTCATTCAATGGATTATGGGTTTTTGGATGGTTGTAGTCTAAAAGTTCTACAAAAAGATTTTTTTCTGGGTGTATTTTTCGGGGAAATTTGCCTGAAATCTAGCGATAAATTATTATATCCACAGTTTTGAGTCATTATTTTTGTATATTCCGAGTTCCCAAAGGGTTTTTCAACATGTTGATTCCATTTCTACATTTAGAAATGGATTTTAAATGACAAAAAATAGTGATTTTGTGCAAATTTATATCACATGATTCCAACAAAAAAAACACTTTTTAGAACACATAGACAATGCCTTTTTGGATGTCGTGGGATCCTATATATATTTAATTATAAAAATTGAAGTTGTATGATGATGAATAATAATTAGGGGTGTGTCTCAAAATAGATTTTTGGTTTTCTCGGTTTGGGTTTTCAGGGTAAATCTTTGTGTATATGTGCAATTGCAATTGTGTTCTTTTCTATTTTTAATAATCTTTGTGTGCATTACATTACTGTAAAAGGTTTAAAACTTGCATTTGGTATTAGAGAGGTTATTAGCTTTAGGGGGATGCCTCTGTGGCTAGGGGTTTGACTCAAGTATTTGATTGAGCTTGTTACACTGGGAGCTTTGTATTATCGATTTTTGTGGTGAAAAGAAATGTCGAGAAATTCAAAAATAGAGATCGAGAAATTTAATGGGAAATTTTTTGAGTTATGGAAGCTCAACATGGAATATTTGTTGGTATAAAAATATCAATGGGTCATTGTGGATCCAATAAATGCACCTATAGGAACATCAACAAAAGACTAGGAAAAATTGGATCAGAAGGCAAAGAGCACAATCCAGTTGTGTCTCTGAGATTCAATATTACCAAATGTGTCAAGGGAAGATACAACTAAGGAATTATGGAATAATTGAGGGGATTTGTATCATTATGAGTCCCTATTAGAAAAAAAATCCTATGGAAGAAGTTGTACAACCTAAGGATGAAAGATGGAGACTCGGTGACAAAGCATCTGAATGCCTTGAATATTGTAATAACTCAATTATTGTTTGTTGATATTAATATTTCCGATGAACATAAGTGTATCAATTTATTTGGCTCTTTACCAGACTCGTGGGATAGTCTAGTTTTGGCCATAGGTAGTAATGCAACTACTTTAAGTTTTGATGATGTGGTGTCTTCCTTGTTTTCGGAGGAGATGAGGTCGGAAAAAATGGAAATCCAGAGCACAAATGCCCTATTTGCAAGAGGATTCTCCTAGGAAAGAATTAGAAATAAGTCTTGAGTGGGAGATCTAAATCTCCTAGAAAATTTATATAGGTATGATGGAGATGTGGAAAAGAATGGAATTACAAGGAACAAAGTAGATCCAAAAGTGTTGAGAGAGGGAAGGGAAATAATAATGCCTCTTCTATAGAAGAAACAACCTCCACATATGGAGGAGGGGATGTGTACTCAGATTATTTAAGAACACATGCATATCATGAGGCATGGTTGGTCGAATTAGGTCCATACTTTCATATGACTCCTCATAGGGAGTGGTTTTACTAATATTAAAGGTATGTTAACGGTGATGTTTTTCTAGGAGATGACTTGATAACAAAAATAATAGGACAAGGAAAATTCAGTTTTAACCTCATGAGTAGTAGGAATAGAAAACTCCCTAGTGTTCTTCACATCTCAATATTGGCCAAGAATTTGAATTCTATAAGTAAGATGGACGATGCAGGTATAAAAATAATATTTTGAAAAGGAAACATGTAGGATGGTTCGAGGGGCAATGGTTTTTTTTCAAGAGAGATTGGATTGGAACTCTTTATAAGTTGTTGGGAAGCACTATTAGTGATAGGTGAAACAATTCCATTGTTCCCGAGATTGGAGCTAAAGAAGGAAAGAATTATATAGTCTCCAGATAAAACACTATGCTATGGCATCAAAGACTATGTCATATAGGAGAGAAGGGACTTTGAGTACTACATGATAAAGGTATGGTTGAATGTATGTCTAGTTACTCTTTGGATTTTTATTTTTGTGAACAATGCTTATATGGGAAGATGGATTGTGTGTCCAAATCACTCTATACCACCACTATGGATCATTATTTACTCATGTATCCTATATCTATTGTAAATTATTCACTCTTTGAGTGTGGAAAATGGTTAATGAGAATTCTTCCATTCTTTTTCTCCTTCTTCTTCCCTCTCCAATTCTCTCTGCAAATGTGTGTATTATTTTATAGCTAGGTATATTATGTGCATCTTCAACACATTTACATGTCATACCTGTGAGAAAATATCCCTAGGTGAGAGAGTTTGATGTGGAATTGATTTCTCTTGGAGGGATTCCAGCATCAACTACAAAGCTCTCAGAATTTCTAATATGGCATGTTGTTGAATCCATGGAAGGGATGTGGAGTAGCCGATGGACTGTGGAACAATGAAGGTGCATATTCCCTAGGTGGGACAAGCATGTGGGGAATGAGATTCTGTGAGAAGTGGGCATAAGTAGGCTCCTTGGAGAGAATCCTTCATGTTGCATTGTGTAGCTTTCTGTAGCCTCATCCTAGCTTAGGATTCCTTTTCCCTGGGTGGAGTTTAGTCCCATCTTGGGGGTGACCCATTGTTGATAGCTTGGAGAAGCATGGTCTAAGGTTGGGAGGTTTGTGTAAGTTTTGCACACATTTGATGGTATTCTAATAAAAATATAAGTACCAAATCTATATTAGTTGTACATGCTATGTTTAAATGTTGTGTTTAGGTACATGTCTGAATGTTATCATAATTTCCTATATATATTGCATGTATGTGTTTATTGTCACTTCCACATAAATATGTGTATGCATAGAATGTTTATGTTTGTTTAAAATTGCATTAGATATATATATGTATATCAGAGCATGATAGTTTCAAGGAGCATTACCAACCTCGGTGCTTGGGTGCATTACAATCTGGTATCACAGAATATTGATAAGTTTGTTTTTTATTTACAACAAGAGGAAATGACCTGACATGTAAGGTTGGGGAGGTTACAAATATATACCAAATTGTAACTTCCCTAGCATTACATGCTGAGTCATTGCCTCTTGTTGTAAATACAAAACAAACTTATCAATCTACTCTGATACCAGATTGTAACGCACCCAGCCACCCAGGTTAGTCATGCTCCTTGAAACTATCATGCTCTGATATCTATATCTATATATCTATATATCTATATATATATATATATATATATATATATATATAATGCAATTTTAAACATACATAAACATTATGTTCATACACACATTGATGCGAAAGAGAAAATAAACACATACATGCAATAAATATAGGAAATTCTGATAACATTCAGGCATGTACCTAAAAATGACATTTAAACATAACATGTATAATTAACATGTATTTGTTACTTATAATACCATAGACTGCGTGAAAACCTTCCAAAAACCTCCCAACCTTAGACCATGTTTCTCCAAGCTATCAACAGTGGGTCACCCATGAGCTAGGACTAAACACCACCCAGGGAAAATGAATCCTAGGCTAGGCCGAGGCTACGGGAAGTTGCATAATGCAACATGAAGGATTCTCTCCAAGGATCCTACTTATGCCCACTTCTCACAATCTCTCATTCCCCACATGCATGTCCCACCTCGGGATTATGCACCTTTACTGCTACACAATCCATCAACTGCTCCACTTCCCTTCGAGGGATTCAGCAATAGATCAAATCAAGAATTCTCAGAGCTATGTAGTTGTTGTTGGACTCCCTCCAGGAGAAATTACTTCCCCAAAAAACTCTCTTACCTGGAGAGAGTTTCTCACAGTCGTGAAATTCTCACAGCCTTGACAACCTGCCTCTTAAAACCACCACAACCAAAATCGGGTAAGGAAAGGGGAAAAATTAGAAAAATAAATAGGTTCACTATGGAAAAGAATTCAATAATGGTAGAATTGGTTGACTGCGTGCCTTCTTAGTGCATGTGCGAACTAGGCAAGGGATGGAAAGAATCATGAGAGTGAACCTGTGAGGAAATATGGCTAGCAATGGTCAATTCTTAGAATGCTCAACACGAGCATGGTGAGAATATGGTCATACTGCATAATCGTGTGAGATCTAGAATGGTGAGAGAGAACCCATACAACAATGGAAACTCCCACATAAATATGCATGAGTCTTGGGTGACACTTGGCTCTTCCAGGAGCTTGTTCCTCTCCATTTGGATTTTGTTCCTATCCCCAAAGGAACTTAGGATAACTCATTTTATTTCCCAACTTTAGTATTTTTAGGAAATACATTATAATATTCCCTTGGGTTAAGCCCTCAATCTTATCCCCTTTTTCCCTATCCTCTCAGCCCCATCCCTTTCCCTACCTAGTGAAGCTTAGGCCCCCATAACTCTTTCTTCGTGGTTGGTCTACATGAAACGATGTACTTTATTAATAATATACATGATTACATATACAAAAATAGGCTCTTTGGCCTTAACATCTAGGCTCTCTAGCCTAATAAACACATAATCCTCCCAGCTTATAAATACTTGGCTCACCATCCTATAACATAATTAAGAATCATTACAAATAAACAGGGGCTTGACCTTGGGTTATTACAATCCCCTCCACTTAGTTTTTCACTATCCTCAGTGCAACTCATTTGCATAACATCAACAATATTTTCAAAATATTCAAAACGATGTCGGTTTTCTTCCCACATAGCTTCTACATGCTCCCATGTTGCATCCTCATGATCGTACTAGATCCATTGGACCTTTACAAGCCCTATGGATCGATTCCAGATATGTTTGATTTTTTGGTCCAGAATGTGTACCTGATGCACTTGAAAAGCGCTTCCTTGCTCCACCTGAATCACATTCCAATCAATAACATGATTAACATCAGGTATATATTTATTGAGAAATGATACATGTAATACATTATGAATAATCATAGATGCAGGTAATGAAATCATGTAAGCTACTGGTCCAATCCTCTATAGGATTTCAAATGGCCCACAATATCTTGCTTCCAACTTGTAACAGTTTCCCAACTTCAGGGAACTTTTGTTGGCTTTCACCTTCAAAAATACATGATCACCCACTTTAAATTCCATGTGGGTTATGCCTTTGTCTACATAGTTTTTATGCCTATCTTGGGAATCCTTCAAAAACAAAATTTAGCTTTAACATTTTCTCTTCCATTTCCCTGAGGAATTCCATTTCCTCGAGGAAATTGAGCCCAATCATTGCTCTGTTAGCTGGGTTGTCACGACTTATTGGTGTATTGCATATTTTTCCACAAAGTGCCTCACATGGGCTCATCTTCAATGATTCCTAATACCCATTGTTGTAGGAAAATTCCACCAAGTGTAGATAATATTCCCATTTAGCTGGTTTTTCCATCATGTACATCCTTAACATATTTTCTATCACTTGGTTCACCCTTTTTGTTTTCCCATCAAACTCGAGATGATAGGATTTGTTGAAGTTTAGATTTTTTCCGAACCCCTTGAATAATCCTCTCTAAAACTTTGAGTTAAACTTCGAGTCTTTGTTAGAAACAAATTTCTTTGTTATTCCATGCAATCGTGACGCCTCCCTCATATAAATATCAACAACATTGGTTTCCTTGTGGGTAACCTTCATTGGAATAAAACAGGCAACTTTCATAAGCTTGTCCACCATCACAATGATAGAATCATGATTCTTTCTTGTTCTGGGTAATCATGTGATGAAATCCATGGCCACCACTTCCCACATCCACTTAGCAATGGGCAATGGTTTCTGCAACCTAGCTAGGTTCCTATTCTCAACCTTGAATTTCTGACATTCCATACATTTAGCAATGTACTCAAAAATCTCCCTCTCCATGTCTGGCCATTAGTATTGGCTCTTCACTATTGCCATTATTTTCTAATATCATCGGGGCCTAGCATAAGGAAAATTATGCATCTCTTTCAAAATCATACCCCTCAATTCATGTGAATTGGGAACATAAATTCGGTTCATGTACAACAGAACTTCATCATTACCCAATTTAATATATTCAACATTTTGTTGCATTTTTCCTTGCTATAGTTTTGTTACCAACTCCATGTACTTCAAATCTACTTTTGTAGCCTCTGAAAATATGCCTTTAACATAAGTTTGATACATGCTAATGGCTATAGCATGCATTTCATGCACTCTTTTGCTGAGTGAAAAAACCACTTTGTTCTCCTTTCCTTTGATGTGCTTGATGTCAAAGTCATATTCATAGAGGAATTCCAACCATCTTCTCTGCCTGGAATTTAATGTAGGTTGATCAATTAAATATTTCACACCATTATGGTATGTCCTCAACTCAAATATCTTTCCCATGAGGTAGTTCCTCCATTTCCTTAAAGCGTGAACAATGGCCGCCAACTCCAAATCATGAGTGGAATAGATCCTTTCATGCTCTTTTAATTTTCTTGATTCAAAACAAATTACAAATTCGTTCTGACTGAGGATTCTACCAAGTCCTTCTTTGCATGCATCGATGTAAACCATGGAATTTTCATTTGGATCTACAATCCTCAGAATTGGATCATTCGTTAACAACTTCTTCAATTGTTGGAATCTCTTTTCACATTTTGTTGTCCATTGAAAATTCACCCCCTTTGTTTGCAAGGAGGTGATTGGGTGAGCAATATTTAAAAACTCTACAATGAACCTTCTATAGTAGCTAGCTAGACCCATCAGGGATCTAAATTTTGTCACATTCTTAGGTGTTTTCCACCCCTTAATGGCATCAATCTTTTTTGGGTCTACTACTATTCCTTCCTTGGATATTATATGCCCCAAATAGTGAATCCGATTTTGTTAAAATGAGCACTTTTTCAATTTGGCATATAGCTAGTTCTCTCTTAGCACCTATAAAACCATCCTCAAGTGTTGCTCATTCTCTTATTTTGTCTTGGAATATACAAGGATGTCATCTATAAATACAATGAAAAACTTGTCTAAATAATCCCAGAAAACACCATTCATTAAGTACATAAACACAACTGGAACATTTGATAATCCAAATGGCACGACTGTGAATTAGTAATGATTGTACCTTGTCCTGAAGGTGGTCTTGTTAAAGTATTCATCTATGATCCTTACTTGATGGTACCCTAATATGAGATCAATATTTGAGAATATCTTTGCATCCTTTAACTTATCAAAGAGATCATCGATCTTTGGAAAGGGATACTTGTTCTTTATAGTCACTTTGTTCAATTGTCTGAAGTTGATGCAAAGTCTAAATGTGCCATCTTTCTTCTTCATGAATAAAATTGGGGCGGCCCAAGGTGACACACTTGAGTGTATATACCCCTTCTTCAAAATTTATTCAAGATGCATTTGCAGCTCCTTCACTACTGGTGTATTCATTCTGTAAGGATTATTTAATACTGATGTTTCTCCAGGAATCAAATTTATAAAGAAATCAATATCTCTCTTTGGGGCTAGTCTCAGTATCTCCTTCAACACATATTCAAAATATTTTACGACTGAATGATCCTCCAGATTTGGAATCTTATCCTATAACACTTCCTTAGCTGCATTGTTGAGATCTCTTAGACAATAACTATGCTAGGAATTCCTTGTATTGTTCTTAGGTTCCCTTCCTCAAGAAAGAAAGTAAATTCCTTGTTATTACTATCCATGATAACATGGTGTTGGTCCGACCAATCCATGCCAATTAGATAGTCATATGGATCCAATGGCAAGATATTCAAATCTTCCTTTGTACTTATCCCATTCATGTCCACTGGACATTATCTAACCATCTCAACCACTTTTCTCTTGGCTCCTGTAGCCAGTTGTACCAACAAAGTTTTATAATGCTTTCTTCTTGGAAAAAGAAATCTTTCCACAATTTTAGGATCTATGTAACTATGACTAGATCACGAGTCTATCAAACTAGTAAAGGCATGGTTATTGATCATACCTTCCACTTCAATCATGTGTGATTGAAACTCAACTTGCTTGTTTTCTAGGGCTGCATGGATTCTTGGTACACTTCTTCCCATTTCCTCCACTGTTTATGTTTGTTGTACATTGTGGACAACTCTCACTTTGTTACCTTTGTGATGGAAATATATATACTTTTGGTCTCCTTTACAACCCCAACATTGAATGGGTGTCTTCCTTAGCCTTGGCCCACCTACCTCGGCCATTTTATGTTCTCTAAAAGATGGATTTCCTTGAGGACTGTTTCTAAAAAAGGGTGTCTTGTTCCCGTACTGCCTTTGTTCCTTATTAAACTTCTTCTTGTCCTTCCAAGACTTTTGGAAAGTAGGCTTTCATTTTTGTTGATCATATAATAATTTTTCTCTCCTTATGGTTTCTTCCAGAGTCTTGGGATCATCATATTGGATTTTATCACTTTGGTAGTCCACTTAGGTACCTCTGAATCTTCATTGTTTCATCCTTGATGAAGGAGACATACTTCAACAACTCTAAGAATCTCCTTTCATATTCATCAATAGTCATGTTGCCCAATTTAAGCTCAATGAAATCTTTCATCTTTTTGTCATAATATCTCTTGGTCAGGTATTTATTGTCAAAATGCTTCTTGAATTCCTTCCAAGTCACATTTTTCTCTTTGATGTGTTGCACTTTCACAAGTTGATCCCACCACATTGATTATTTTCCTTTCAACTAATAAATATAAATTCTTCCTTATGAATGAGAGGAATAATTATTCATTTGGAAGTATTTCCTCATGCCCAACAACCATGTCTCAACATCCTCATCCTTCTTTTGATTTCCATTAAAGGTAGGAGGTTTGATCTTGTTCATTTTTCCTTTTAATTCATCCATCATATACCTCATATGCTTCTTGACAGGAGATGGACTTGAGCTGATGTGTGCTCTCCTATTGGAATTCCTTTGGGAGTGCTGGTGGTGTTTGCTACCACTCCTTGATATTCCTTTTCCCTCCAGGGTCTTGTGGCTTCCTAATTTGATGGATCCACTCTCCTTATCCAATTTCTTTTCAATTCATTCTAGTATTTTTATGAACTTCATGTTGAAGTATTCTTGTTGTTCTTTGGATTTCATAATCCTTTCATTATCAGCCTTGGAGCTCTAGTCATTTGTCTGCAATTTTCTTATGGTCTCAGCTAGATTTATATCTTCCTCTTTTCCTCCTCTATGTCCATTGGAGTTGGTTCCTTCCATACCCAACAAGACATTCATCCCTCATATTTTATCTTATTGGTTGTAGAATATCTATGTATCATCCATTCCTTGGGCTAGGAGATACCATGACTACCCCAAAAGAGAGATATTGATTTCTCTATAACTTTGATGCTTGGATCAACTCTAGTATCAAAGACTCCTTACAGAATGAGTAAATCATAGCTGAAGGTGCTGCAAATGCAGCTTGAAGAACTTTTGAAGAAGGGGTATATAATCCCAAGTGTGTCACCTTGGGGTGCCCTAGTTTTATTCATGAAGAAGAAATATGGGACATTGAGACTATGCATCGACTTCAGAAAATTGAACAAAGTGACTATAAAGAACAAGTATCACTTGCCAAGGATGGATGATCTCTTTGATCAGTTAAAGGATGAAAATATATTCTCAAAGATCGATCTTAGATCGAGGTACCATCAAGTAAGAATCAGAGATGAAGAAATCAGCAAGACCGCCTTCGGGACAAGGTACATTCATTATGAATTCATGGTGGTGCCATTTGGAAGATCAAACGTGCTAGCTTTGTTTATGTGCTTAATGAATGGTGTTTTCCACAAATATTTAGAAACATTTTTCATTGTCTTTCTAGATGGCATCCTTGTATATTCCAATATAGAAGAAGAGCATGAGGAACACTTGAGGATGGTGTTACAAGTTCTAAGAGAGAAACAACTGTATACCAAATTGAGCAAGTTCTCATTTTATCAAAATCGAGTTAAATATTTGGGGAATATGATATCTGAAGAAGGAATAACAATAGACCCTGAAAATGTTGAGGCCATTAAGGGGTGGAAAACACCTAAGAATGTGATAGAATTCAGATCCTTCATGGCTCCTAGCTGGATACTATAGAAGGTTCATTGCAAGGTTTTCAAAGATTGTTCACCCAATGACTTCCTTGTCAAGGAAGGGGGTGAAGTTTCAATGGACACCAGAATGTGAAAAGAGCTTCCAACAATTGAAGTAGTTGTTAACCAATGCTCCAATTATGAGGATTGCATATCCGAATGAAGATTTTTTGGTTTGAACTAATGCATGCAAAGAAGGACTTGGTGGAGTCCTCAGTTAGAACGGATTTGAAATTTTTTTGGAATGAAGAAAACTAAAAGAGAATGAAAGGCTCTGTGCCACTCATGATTTGGAGTTGGAATCCATTGTTCATGCTTTAAGGAAATGGAGGCACTACCTCATGGGAAATAGGTTTGAGCTAAGGATAGACCATAATGGTCTAAAATATAGATTTGATCATCCTACATTAAATTCCAGGTAGAGAAGATGGCTGGAATTCATTTGTGAATATGAATTTGACATCAAGCACATCAAAGGAAAGGAGAAAAAAGTGGTTGATGCACTCAGCAGGAGAGTGCATGAACTTCATGCTACAACTATTATCATGTATCAAATTGATATTAAAGGAATAATTCCAGAGGCTGCAAAAGAATATTTTCATCCCATATGGAAGAATCACCTAAAGATATGTTTCAAAATATCGAGGATCATTCAGTCCTGAAATATTTTGAAGATGTGTTCAAGGAGCATGACCAAACTGGGTAGCTGGGTGTGTTACCATATGGTATAAGAGTAGATTGATACAAAAAAATTGTGTTTAGAACAAGAGGCAATGACCCAACATGTAAGTATCGGGACATTACAAATTGGTATCAAATCCCATGGGGAGGTTGAGCTATTTAGATCATGTCTAGTGGACATGAGTGGGCTAAGTACCAAGGTAGATTTGACACCATTTTTATCTCCTTATGGTTTATTCTAGAGTCTTGGGATCATCATATTGGATTTTATCACTTATGAAATATGGCAGTCCACTTAGGTACCTCTGAAAATTCAATGTCTCATCCTTGATGAAGGAGACATACTTCAACAACTCTAAGAACCACCTTTCATATTCATCAATAGTCATGTTGCCCAGTTTAAGTTCAAAGCACTCTTTCATCTTTTTATCATAACATCTCTTGGTCAGGTATTTCTTCTCAAAATGCCTCTTGAATTCCTTCTAAGTCACATTTTTCTCTCTGATGTGTTGCACTTGCACAAGTTGATCCCACCACATGGATGCTTTTAATTTCATCTGATAAATAACAACTCTTACTTCCACATGAGAGGAATAATTATGAAGTTAGAAGTATTTCCTCATGCCCAACAATCACGTATCAACATACTCATCCTTCTTGTGCTCTCCCTCAAAGGTAGGAGGTTTGATCTTGTTCATTTCCCCTTTTAATTCATCCACCCTAGACCTCCTATGTTTCTTGAAAGGATATGGAATTGATATGCTATGTTCTCTCCTGTTGGAATTCCTTTGGGAGTAATGGTGGTGTCTACTACCACTCCTTTATCTTTCTTTTCCCTCAGGGCTCTCATGGCTTCCTGATTTGTTGGAGCCACTCTCCTTATCCAATTTATTTTCAATTTATTCTAGGATTTTTATTAACTTCATGTTGAAGTATTCCTGTTGTTCTTTGGCTTTCATAAGCCTTTCATTATCATCCTTGTGGCTCTGGACATCTATTTTCAATTTTCTGATGGTCTCAACAACATTTATGTCTTCCTCTTTTCCTCCTCCATGTCCATTTGAGTTGGTTCCTTCCATACGCAATTGGAAATTCATCCCTTAGATTTCATCTTCTTGGCTGTAGAATATCTATGTATAATCCATTCCTCAACACTTTGAAGATAACTTTGTTCCCTCCTGACATATGTTGTCTATGCAAAAATGTGAAGCCAACAGAACCTTTTCAGATTAACTGATTCATCATTTTATAAAAACATGAACCATTTTGGCTCAATAACTTATTGAACTTCTTTCCTCTGATTTTCTGAGTAATTGTCTATTCAAATTCAAATTCTAGGTGAACAATTATCTTCCACTGTTCAATATATTTTCAATTCCTGATTCCATGCTCAATTTTGAGTTTCGAGAAGGAATTTATGGTTCTTGTACAATTTGTATTTTCGGTGGAGAAATTTCTGTGCATGGATTCTTCCATCTCAAAGTTGAATTGGCTCTTTGATTAGTGGTGTTTCCTCTCTTCAATTTTATAGGCCTTATTTACTTTGTTGGTGAAGGTTTGTGTAAATCAAAAACCCCATGGGCTCCTTCTATAAGCCCTTATGTGTTTCCAAAATCAAATTTTGGGAACTTGGCCCTTTTTGTTTGGCCCCCGAATGCATGTGACCATATACTGTGACCCTCTGTTAATAGACATGCTCTTATTCGAAGCCTTGAGAGATTTGGGGATCTGGAGCTTCGGGCTTTAGGAGCTCTTTCTACCTCATGCTTTAATTCTCCCGAATGGCAGGCCGACGAATCCTTGCACATTGTATCCTCGAAGCCTTGGGGATATGTTGCTTCGAAGCTTCGCGCTTCAAAGCTTCTATGCTTCGGAGGATCTACCTCCACTACAATAAATTTTCCCTGAATTTTGATTCTCTGAATACTTGGAGGACATAGAGATCAACAGTCCTCCTACCTTGTTTAGATCTTCGGTGGGTCAGGGTTCTGAGACTCTGGGCTTCGACGGTTTTAAATGTACCTTCCAAAAAATATCCCAGACTGCCAAACTAGTAAAGCCATGAAGGAAAGTGGATATACGGTCCATATTCTCTGCTCATATCAATGGTGGATAGGAGGTCCAAGACACCAGGCTTTGGTGGTTTCCAAAAACACTTCACTATTAATCTACTGAAGTGTCGACCCACCGATATTCCTTCTCCCACCTCCACGTGTCATATGTGATAAATGATCACAATGGAATATGGCCTTTGAGCCTTCGTAAGTCCTTGATCATAACAATTTTGCAATGTAATCCCTCAGAATACCACTCCTCTAGACTATAGAATCTACTGTCGTGTGTCCCATCTCGATGGATGATGAGGATTTACTCCACTCTTCGGAGCTTCAAGACTCTTCATACTTAATGATTATTGACCAAGTTCCTCTGGAGTGCCAAGTCTTCAGACTATAGGATCTTATGCAACATGGCAAAACACTAGAAGTGGAAACATGGCCCAATCTGAGGGGTGACACATCTTAAGCTCTAAATGTAAAAAAAAACTTTCAAAAGTAGATATCACACTGACATGTGGAACACATCATGTGTTTCCATGTCACCCCCAGGTGATGTCACCACCACGTCACTTCGAAACTTCGAGACTTCAAGACATCGGGACTTTGGAGGTCCGAAAGTCCTTCCAAAATTTTTCACCAAACACTAAACCACAAGATGAATATGAGGACTCTCCTCCTCCTGAGTGAACTACGACTAAGAATCACTCTGGGACTTTGAATGATTCATCTACTAAGCACCCCTAAAAATACCCAACTACGAATTTATGAACACTTCCACATCACCTCCGATGACATCATCCTATCATGTCACTTCAGTGCTCCAATACTTCAGGGATCTCTTCCTCCCATGCAACCACAAACCATTTCTTATGGAGTATGAAAAATCTGAACCTTTCTTAATCTTTGGACACATATGCCTTGGAATGAATGTTCTGGATTAGTTCCTAACTTTGGAATTCAACAGTCTTCTATTCTTATATTTTTAAGACGGGCTAAGGGGAGAAGTACAAAGGACTTGGGTTCTTATCCTCCATGCATATTCTCTGGATCCAACAAATGTGAGGGTTTTGTCCCTTCCCGAACTAATCCAATGACTCAAGTTTAATTTTCATGTTCCCGAACCCACAGTGACCACAACCTATTTTCTCTTTTGTTTTTCTTAAACCGCTATACCTCCTGATATTCTGAACATATCCAAAGTGTTCCCCAACACCCTCTTTCCATTTTGAACATCAATTCCTTGTGGAATTTTGACTCCAAATTCCACATCCATGGCCCATCCAAGTTCAGTGTGGAAACCATGGGATCTAATACCAATTTGTAACGTCCCTGACCTTACATGCCGGGTCATTTCCTCTTGTTTTAAATACAAAAAAAACTTATCAATATACTTTGATACTAGATTGTAATGCACCCAACCACCCAGGCCGATCACGCTCCTTGAAACTCTCATGCTCTGATATACATACACACACACACACACACACACACACACACACACACACACACATAATGCAATTTTAAACAAACATAAGCATTCTATTCATACACATATTCATGCAGAAGAGAAAATAAACACATACATGCAATATATACAGGAAATTCTCATTACATTCAAACATGTACCTAAACAAAACATTTAAACATAACATGTATAACTAACATAGATTTGGTACTTAACTTTTGGTGCTTTTTCCATATTGGCTGAAAATATTTGGCAGCCCTTCATGTAACACTTCTTCAACTGCATTGCTAAAATCTCTCGGACAATAACTTCCCTAGGAATTTGTTGGACTATTATTGGGTTCCCTTCCTCATCCAGGAAATTAAATTCCTTGTTATGACAATCTAGGACAACATGGTGTTGGTCCAACCAACCCATCAAATCTACCTTGGTACTTAGCCCACTCATGTCCACTAGACATGATCTAAATAGCTCAACCTCCCCATGGGATTTGATACCAATTTGTAATGTCCCGATACTTACATGTTGGGTCATTGCCTCTTGTTCTAAACACAATTTTTTTGTATCAATCTACTCTTATACCATATGGTAACACACCCAGCTACCCAGTTTGGTCATGCTCCTTGAACACATCTTCAAAATATTTCAGGACTGAATGATCCTCGATATTTTGAAACATATCTTTAGGTGATTCTTCCATATGGGATGAAAATATTCTTTTGCAGCCTCTGGAATTATTCCTTTAATATCAATTTGATACATGATAATAGTTGTAGCATGAAGTTCATGCACTCTCCTGCTGAGTGCATCAACCACTTTTTTCTCCTTTCCTTTGATGTGCTTGATGTCAAATTCATATTCACAAATGAATTCCAGCCATCTTCTCTACCTGGAATTTAATGTAGGATGATCAAATCTATATTTTAGACCATTATGGTCTATCCTTAGCTCAAACCTATTTCCCATGAGGTAGTGCCTCCATTTCCTTAAAGCATGAACAATGGATTCCAACTCCAAATCATGAGTGGCACAGAGCCTTTCATTCTCTTTTAGTTTTCTTCATTCCAAAAAAATTTCAAATCCGTTCTAACTGAGGACTCCACCAAGTCCTTCTTTGCATGCATTAGTTCAAACCAAAAAATCTTCATTCGGATATGCAATCCTCATAATTGGAGCATTGGTTAACAACTACTTCAATTGTTGGAAGCTCTTTTCACATTCTGGTGTCCATTGAAACTTCACCCCCTTCCTTGACAAGGAAGTCATTGGGTGAACAATCTTTGAAAACCTTGCAATGAACCTTCTATAGTATCCAGCTAGGAGCCATGAAGGATCTGAATTCTATCACATTCTTAGGTGTTTTCCACCCCTTAATGGCCTCAACATTTTCAGGGTCTATTGTTATTCCTTCTTCAGATATCATATTCCCCAAATATTTAACTCGATTTTGATAAAATGAGAACTTGCTCAATTTGGTATACAGTTGTTTCTCTCTTAGAACTTGTAACACCATCCTCAAGTGTTCCTCATGCTCTTCTTCTATATTGGAATATACAAGGATGCCATCTAGAAAGACAATGAAAAATGTTTCTAAATATTTGTGGAAAACACCATTCATTAAGCACATAAACAAAGCTAGCACGTTTGATCTTCCAAATGGCACCACCATGAATTCATAATGAATGTACCTTGTCCCGAAGGCGGTCTTGCTGATTTCTTCATCTCTGATTCTTACTTGATGGTACCTCGATCTAAGATCGATCTTTGAGAATATATTTTCATCCTTTAACTGATCAAAGAGATCATCCATCCTTGGCAAGTGATACTTGTTCTTTATAGTCACTTTGTTCAATTTTCTGAAGTCGATGCATAGTCTCAATGTCCCATATTTCTTCTTCATGAATAAAACTAGGGCACCCCAAGGTGACACACTTGGGATTATATACCCCTTCTTCAAAAGTTCTTCAAGCTGCATTTGCAGCACCTTCAGCTATGATTTACTCATTCTGTAAGGAGTCTTTGATACTAGAGTTGATCCAAGCATCAAAGTTATAGAGAAATCAATATCTCTCTTTTGGGGTAGTCATGGTATCTCCTAGCCCAAGGAATGGATGATACATAGATATTCTACAACCAATAAGATAAAATATGAGGGATGAATGTCTTGTTGGGTATGGAAGGAACCAACTCCAATGGACATAGAGGAGGAAAAGAGGAAGATATAAATCTAGCTGAGACCATAAGAAAATTGCAGACAAATGACTAGAGCTCCAAGGCTGATAATGAAAGGATTATGAAATCCAAAGAACAACAAGAATACTTCAACATGAAGTTCATAAAAATACTAGAATGAATTGAAAAGAAATTGGATAAGGAGAGTGGATCCATCAAATTAGGAAGCCACAAGACCCTGGAGGGAAAAGGAATATCAAGGAGTGGTAGCAAACACCACCAGCACTCCCAAAGGAATTCCAATAGGAGAGCACACATCAGCTCAAGTCCATCTCCTGTCAAGAAGCATATGAGGTATATGATGGATGAATTAAAAGGAAAAATGAACAAGATCAAACCTCCTACCTTTAATGGAAATCAAAAGAAGGATGAGGATGTTGAGACATGGTTGTTGGGCATGAGGAAATACTTCCAAATGAATAATTATTCCTCTCATTCATAAGGAAGAATTTATATTTATTAGTTGAAAGGAAAATAATCAATGTGGTGGGATCAACTTGTGAAAGTGCAACACATCAAAGAGAAAAATGTGACTTGGAAGGAATTCAAGAAGCATTTTGACAATAAATACCTGACCAAGAGATATTATGACAAAAAGATGAAAGATTTCATTGAGCTTAAATTGGGCAACATGACTATTGATGAATATGAAAGGAGATTCTTAGAGTTGTTGAAGTATGTCTCCTTCATCAAGGATGAAACAATGAAGATTCAGAGGTACCTAAGTGGACTACCAAAGTGATAAAATCCAATATGATGATCCCAAGACTCTGGAAGAAACCATAAGGAGAGAAAAATTATTATATGATCAACAAAAATGAAAGCCTACTTTCCAAAAGTCTTGGAAGGACAAGAAGAAGTTTAATAAGGAACAAAGGCAGTACGGGAACAAGACACCCTTTTTTAGAAACAGTCCTCAAGGAAATCCATCTTTTAGAGAACATAGAATATTCATGGGAAAGAGGTTTGAAATGAGGACATAACATAATGGGTTGGAATATTTATTTTAGTAGACTACATTAAATGTCAGGAATATCAGATGGTTGGAATTACTCCGTGAGTATGAATTTGAAATCAAGCACATCAAAGGAAAGGAGAACAAAGTAGTCGATTCACTCAGCAGGAGAGTGGATGAACTATATGCTATAGCCATTAGCATGTATCAAATTGGTGTTAAATGAAAAATTTCAGAGGTTGCAAAAGCATATTTGTAGTACATGGATTTGGTAACAAAAATACAACAAGGTCAAATGCAACAAAAGGTTGAAGATTTTAAATTGGGTAATGATGAAGTTATCTTGTATAGGAATCGAATTTATGTGCCCAATTCACATGAATTGAGGGGTACAATTTTGAAAGAGATGCATAATGTACTGGCTTATGCTGGGAACCCAGGATATTAGAAAATAGTGGCAGCAGTCAAGAGTGAATACTATTGGCCAGGCATGAAGAGGGATATTGTTGAGTACATTGCTAAATGTATGGAATGTTAGAAATTCAAGGTTGAACATAGGCACCCAGCTGGGTTGTTGCATCCATTTCTCATTCCTGAGTGGAAGTGAGAAGTGATGACCATGGATTTCATCATAGGATTACCCAGAACAAGAAAGCAACATGATTCTTTCATGGTGGTGGTGCACAAGATTATGAAAGCTTCCCATTTTATTCCAATGAATGTTGCCCACAAGGAAACCAATGTTGTTGATATTTATATGAGGGAGGTTTCATGATTGCATGGCATACCCAAGACAATTGTGTCTAACAAAGACCCAAAGTTTACCTCAAATTTTTAGAGAGGATTATTCAAGGGGTTCAGAACAAATCTTAACTTCCGCACAACCTATCATCGTGAGTCTGATGGGAAAATAGAAAGGGTGAACCAAGTGATATAAGATATGCTAAGGATGTATGTGATGGAAAAATAATCTAAATGGGAAGATTATCTATAGTTGGTGGAATTTGCTTACAGCAATGGGTATCAAGCATCACTGAAGATTGGCCCATTTGAGGCACTTTATGGTAGAAAGTGAAATACACCAATAAGTTGGGACAACCCAGCTGACAGAGAAATGGTTGGGACAAAGTTTCTTAGGGAAATGGAAGGGAAAATGTTAAAGATAAAACATAATTTGAAGGCTTACCAAGATAGGAAAAAAATATATGTAAAAAAAGGCAGAACCCACATGGAATTTAAAGTGGGTGATCATGTATTTTTGAAGGTGAAAGCCAACAAAAGTTCTATGATGTTGGGAAACTGTTCCAAGTTAGAAATCAAATATTGTGGGGCATTTTAAATCCTAGAGGATTGGACTAGTAGCTTACGTGCTTATATTACCTGCTTCTATAATTATTCATAATGTATTCCATGTATCATTTCTCAAGAAATATATACCTGATGTTAATCACATTATTGATTGGAATGTGATTCAGGTGGAGCAAGGAAGTGCATTTCAAGTGAATCTTATATGCATTATGGACTGGAAAATAAAACAACTCTGAAATCGAGCCATAGGGATTGTTGAGGTCCAATGGAAATGGTATGGTCCTGAGGATGCAACATGAGAGCAAGAATATGTTATGTAGGCATAGTACCCATATCTTTGTGAAGATTTTGAAAATCTCGTTGATGTTATATAAATGAGTTGCATCGAGGAAAGTGCAAAAATAAGGGGAGGGGAATGTAATACCCCAAGGTTGAGCCCCTTGTTGAATTTTAATGATGCTTAATGATTTTATAGGCTGGTGAGTCAAGTATTTATAAACTGGATATTAAGGAACAATACTACCATGTTGGAATTTATGACGACCTGTATACAAAATGGACCACACTGTTGCAAGAAAAGGGACCAAGCATTTCCAGAGTTCACAAATATCTTCCATACCTTGAACACCAAGCTGGGTATCAAATATTCTGAGTGAAATATGGTTCTCAAGTACCACAATGGTATGCATAGATACATCCAGGAAGAAATGGATTTTTTGTACATATCATCCATGGGTGCAACCTATAAATATGTCGTCAAAATCGAGAATAATCTTAAACAAAAGACATAGCAGTTTGGGTCTGGGAACCCCAAACAAAAGAACTAGGGAAAGGGCAGCCCCAACCCATAGAATAAAGGGAAAATAAAATATGGACATTCTCAGGAAAACCATTCTAAGCCACAAACAAAGTAGGATAATGGAAATATGAAGAAAGATAACGGGAAGTCGTGCGAGTTCCAAAAGATCCCATGGAATAACACTATTGATTTTCACTCAAAGTAGTCGTTGGTGGTCGAGGTGAAAGCCTCTAAATCATACGCGGGTTCCAACTCTGAGTCAGAACCAGGAAATGGGAGATGGATATTTGACACAAAACCCAGTGCCACTATTTATACCACTAAGATTCAGTTTGGTGAACCTGATGAGCTAGAAGAAGCAGATCGCCTCTTTCATTCACATATGTGGGTGAAAGGAACATTGTTTCACTTCATAATTGATAGAAGTAGCTAGAATAACTTCATCTCAGTGGAGGTATTCAACCGGTTGTCCTTGCCGACAATGCCACACTCACAACCCTACACCATCGGATGGCTCTGCCAAGGAAAAACTCTTTGCATCATCCAATAGTGTCATTTGTCCTATGACATCAATCCCTTCAAATATGAGGTATTGTGTGATGTTGCGCCCCTTGAATTTTGTGATGTTATTTTGGGCTAACCTTATTTACAGAAACATCATGGTCTATATGAGTCTAGGCTTCATAGTGTTATTAGTACTTTGGATAGGAAATTGTACAGGATACATTAGGTAGTCCCACCTTGTTCCATTTCCTTGATCTCTGCAAAGAAATGAAGGAATGTCATCTCTCATACCAAGAATTTTTTCTTCTTCATGATTCGCTCTAAGAGTGAGAAAAATATTGCAACCACATCCATGGCCTCCATAGTCAACATCTCCACACAGTAGAATAAAGTGGATAAGGTCTTGGAAGAGTACAGAGACATCTTATCCTCACATACTAGGGTACCTTTTCACTATCAGGTCAAGAATTCCATCAATATGACCCCCAACACACCACTACCAAATGGGCCAGTCTATCACCACTCTTTGTTAGAAAATGAGGAGATCAAGTGTCAGATCCAAGAACTGCTCCAAAATGGGCACATCTGACCCAACTCATCACCTTGTGGAAGCCCAATCGTGATTTTTCAAAATAAATACGGGACCTAGCAACTCCGCATTGATTATTGGTCCCTAAATAAAATCACATTCAGGAACTAGTACCTGATTCCCCAAATCAATGATCTCCTTGATCAAATTAAGGGGGGGAGACACTTCAGTAAGATTGATCTGAAGTCTAGCTACCATCAGGCCCCAATAGAACAAATAGATGTATGGAAGACTTCCTTCAAGTCAAAAGAAGGTGTTTTTGAATGGATGGTCATGCCCTTTGGTTTGAGAATGATCCGGATTTATGAGAAGAATGAAATGAATAATAGATTGAATACAATAACATAGAGATAACAACAGATATCCAGTGAACAATAACTTCTATTGAACAAATGAAATAGGATGAAACTGTAAAATTGTAGTACGAAAACAACTTGATCAAATGGTGGTAGCTATCTTTGAGAAGAGATGTGTCTTCTATGCACATCTGTCTGAGAGGAATGATTACAATGAGGTTCCCAAGGAATTTTTAACATTACTCATGAACACAAAAACCCTAGACATCCAAAAACCTAACCCTAGGATATGAAACGTCAAAATTTATGTGGGCCCCTATGGGTAAGTTGGTACCTCAACTTCCCAGGGTCATAACTTTTTCATACGACCTTTGTTTTAGGCATGTGATATCCTATTAGAAAGGTATTTTCGAGAAATACACATTACACCATCAAACACTAACTTCAACTATAGTTTGACTGTGGCTATCCAAGAAAACACTATTTAGAGCCCCAAAACGACCTTAGAAGTACAGAAAGATGTGATGACATGACAACATATAAAATAATCCATTAGGATTAGGTGGGAGGCTACCAATATCCACTTGGAAGATGTGTAGGGATTTAGATAGCCCCAGAAGTGTAGAACCCATAATTAAAAAGAAGTAGAGAAGAATGTGTTAAACTAAAAAACTATTAAGAGGAGCTAGTTGGAATAGGTGGGTGGCCACCAATATCCACGTGGAACAATCTTCCCCCCTTAGGAAGAAATGGTCTCCATTGCATTGAGTTCCCCCATCACGTGAGGAATATTCTACTGAATTTATCCCTGGGTGAGCCACTTTCCTTAGTGGAGGAGGTGTCCTACCTTGACAACCTGATAAAGATGGATCCTTTGTTGGCGAGTTCCCTTAAACTGTGTGTCCACTATCTGATCAGTGGATTACTATTCCATGCAGTTAGGGCTGATCTCTATTGGTTTCAATTGTTCTGTGATCTTTGAGGTGTCCAATAAGGGTAGAAAATATGGTCGAAGAAGGTCCACATTGAACATTGGGTGCAAGCCAAGGAAGGGTGGAGTGTTGAGATCAAATTATTTTCTACCCACAACCTTGGTGATAGTGTAAGGCCCATAGATAAGTGGGTAGAGCTTCTGATGGGGTTTTGTAAGGATCTATTTTTGTAAATGTAACTAAACCTTGTCTCCCACTTGAAACTAGTGTGGTGCCCTATGTTGATCATGGTGTTGCTTGTACTTAGCATTAGTTTTCTACAAAATCTCATGGACTTGTTGGCGAATGTGCTAAATACACTCAATGAATATGGTGTCTTTGTTAGCCTCAAACTGAACAGGGGAAGATTCTTCCTATGTGGAGGCAAGAGATATGGAGAGCCATGTTGTAGTTTTTTTTAAAATAGGGGAGACTCTCATCCTAAGTACACAAATGCTTAGATTTGTACATGCATAGGACCTACAAAATCATTTGATTGATGACCTCTATATGGCCATGGATTTTGGGGTGGAAAGCAGTGGATTTAGTGATATTTGTACCCAACAGTGACCAGAGACTCGACCAAAATGTGTTGAGGAACCTATTGTCCCAATCAGAGATGATGGTATGTGGTATCCTGAAATGGACCCACACTCGTTCGAAGAAGATTTTGGCATTATCTGTTGCTGTGATGATCTTATTGCGGGTGATTAGGATGGCCATATTCGAAAAATGATGAACTACCACAAATACACAATCATTCTTTGTTTGGTGCACCGTAGGCAACACATATAATCCATCGATATGGATTACCAAGGCCACTCGGGAGTAGGAAGAGGGGTGTATAAGCCTTGCTTCTTGATGGTTGGCTTAGAAATGGAACATACAGTGCAACATATAATGTACTTGTTGATGTCATGTTAGAGTTTTGGCCAATACAAATGTTTCTATAGTATGACCAAACTTTTATCCACCCCAAAATTTCCTTCCATCTGACTATAGTGATCCTCCCAGATCATATTTGCATGCTCTCTTTGTGGAACACAGAGATGTCCAATATGACATAACATTCCATCCTGAATGTCAAAATAAGTGACACTTGCGCTTGTACCCAAGAGATGATAGGTGGTGGAAAAGTCTGGATCTTGATGATAAAGTTGGGGCCACTCAGATGCCTCATGCCCATAGGAATGGAGCACGGTGATGAGTGCATCCATGGGAGGTCGATTGAGGTAGTCAGTGACACAATTTGTTCTCCTAGTATTGTACTTCATGTTGAGATGGAATTGTTGTACGTAAGTGGACCACTTCTGATGGAGGTCATTCTGCATCTTCCCCTATGTATGTATGAACTGTAGAGGCTTCTGATCAGTGTGAATGATTTTCACCTTTCCCAGAATTTAATATTTCCATTGACGACAGGATTGTACAATGGAATACATTGCCTTGTCATAAGTGGGTTATTTCTGGACAGTATCAGAGAGCGTCTCACTATGTTATGCCACTGGATAATCATGTTGAGTGACAAATGTGCCTATAGCATAGTCAGATGCATCAGTCTCAATATTGATTGGTTGTTGTATATCAAGTAAGGAGAGTAATGGAGCTAAGCACAAGCGATGCTTCAGATCATCAAATGCTTGTTATGTTTCCTTCCCCCATGCAAAATTTTCCCTGCCACCACCCTTGGTCACTAGGCTAAGGGCCCATGCAATATGGGAGAATCCCAACATGAACCATCAGTAGAAGCTGGCCAATCCCAGGAATATTTGAAGATTGGTGAGTGTGGTCGGGGATGTCAATTCATGGATTAATTGGATCTTAGTTGGATCAACATGTACCCCATGTTCATAAAAAATGTATCCCAAGTATTGGACCTTGTTCATGCCAAAGGAGCATTTTTCCAAGTTGGCATATAACTTGTGCTAATGTAGAGTGCTCAAAACTTGTTGAATATGATGCATGTGCTCCTCCCAAGTTATACTGAAGATGAGGATGTAATCCAAATATACCACCACAAAATTGTTGGTGAAGGGTCTGGATACATCATCCATCAACCTCATAAAAGTGGTTGGTGCATTTGTTAAGCCAAAGGGCGTGACCGAGCATTCAAAGAGACCTTCTTTAGATTTGAAAGTTGTCTTCCATACATCAATTGGTTTGATGGGAACCTAGTGGCAGCCATACTTTAGATCAATATTGCTGAAGAAATTCCCCCCCTTGAGTTGGTCAAGAAGGTCATCAATTCTAGGAATTGGGTACCAGTTCCTAACTGTGATTTTGTTTAATGCTCTGTAACCAATGCAAATCCTCTAGGTCACTTATTTCTTCTACACCAGTACAATTGGTCTTCTACAAAGGGATAATTTGGGTCTGATGTGCCCCTTTTGAAGAAACTCTTCGATCTGAGGCTTTATTTCATCATTTTCCATCAATGAGTGACAATAGACTGGACCATTAGGTAGCGGTGCACCGAGGGTTAGATCAATTGGATGCTTGACTTGGCAGTGTGTCAGTACCCTGATGGGTGAGGAGAATATGTCTCTATACTCTTCCATGATCCTATCTACTTTCTTCTGCTACAAGGAGAGACTCGGTGTAGAGGCCACGGATGTGGTAGTGACCTTCTGATTATTGTGATCATGGATCACAAATAAGATGAAATTCCCAGTCTGTGAAATTACCTTGTTGCATTGTTTAGCAGAGATTAAATAAATAGTAGTAGGTGGCGCCACCTATGGTATCCTGGACAATTGTCTACCCAAAGTAGTAATAAAACTGCAGGGTCTAGACTCATACAAATCATGTCTCTTCAAAAAATATGGTTTTCCTAAAATAACATCAAAAACTTCAAGGGGGGAAATATCACACAATATTGTTGACACTTGACCAAGTTTTGGGTGTTTCTTGGTCATGTTGACCTATTTTGAGACTTTGACAGCCTGTTGAAGGAGGAGAGAAAGACAAAGCGTAGATCATAGGATCTTGGCCCCCTTTTTGGGTTTTTGGGAATATGTAACGGGAATGGGATGTCAGCCCATGGGTTTACCCATGTTTAGGCCTATTTTGTATGTATAAATAAAAGGATAGGAAATGTAAGAAGAGAGAGAATAGTACATCTATGTGATGTGAATGTATTCTAAGTGCGAGTAGATTCTGTGAGTGCTTTGTGCATGACTATAAGAGACATGCAGAGCTAAGTGTGGATCCTTGTAGCAGAGTGTGGAGAGCCTAGTGTTGTAGCTCAAGGAAGAAGGATCTAGCGAGATGCGTAGATATTTTGTCTTGTGTGGGGTGAGGGTTTTGATGGATTTGTTCTTGTAATCATTTGACCGAAGACAAATAAAGAAGAAGATATGGTGGACGTATCCCTAGGGTGGGGGTGAACCACGTAAACATTGTGCTAGTGCTTTGTTCTTTGTCTTGATGTGTTCATTTGTTATATGCTAAGTGCTCTGATATGTTTAGATAGATATATTTATGCTTTGTGTTTATTATATGTGAGAATGTTAGATCTGATCTAGATATTCATGATTAGTTCTTGATGTGCTCATTCTGATCCATTTGTATATGCTAAGTTCTTGAATACTATAGATTAATGTGATTGATGCGAAGCTCTGTTGTATCAGCGAAGTGAAATAGTGATTACATATTAAGGAACTGACTGTGCTAAGAGTTGTATTAAGTATTATAATCACAGATATGTGTCCTAGTTAAGGTTACAGACACCTAAGTCTTGCAACCAACCCTCCCTCTACCTCAGGTGAGACTTCATCTGCTTCATAGGTGTTGCCAAAAGGGTCAGTAGTTAGGGCTTTGTTGGTTCACTGTTGTAGCATTGAACCCTGGGTCTGCCCCTGTGCCAACAAATGGTTCTATTGTTGGGACCTGAAATGTGATTGTTGGGAATTGAGGAAGAAGAAGCTTTGTGAAAAATAGTTGTGCCCTGGTGCACAGTATTCTACTTGACTTGTAAAGCTCTATGCTAAAGAAATAAGGTCAGATCTGAAAGAAAGAAGATTGATATGAAGAAAAGAAGATCAAATCTAAATGAAAGAAGCAAGATCTGAATGCTTGGTGCTTTAAGAAAGGTAAAAGTAATAATTTTGTATTAAAAGAGGTAAGATCTGCAAGCTTTGTGCTTTGATAAAGGTGAAAATAGAGAAATTTTTTTGATCTAGAAGCTTTGTGCTTTGTAGAAGTAAGATAAGTATAAATTTTTGTTTCTAGAGTATGGATCTAGGTATGATTGATAGGATCTATCCTAGCTTGAAAACTAGGGTATTAATAGATAAAAGAAGGTTTGATATGAGTATATCATATAAGACTAGTGAAAGATATGTTATACCAATGCATAGAAAGAATGTTTGGACTAACAAATGGATGCATGATACTAGAAATAATTTATTGCAGGTTAGCTCCGATGATCCTAGTGTGCATTACAGAAGAGGTTGAGGATCATTTAAAAGAAAGAGAGGATTAACCCTTTGTTACAATTGCAGAAGACCGTGACATCTTGCTAAGGAATGCCCTGGTGGATGACCTAGTTGTCTTTGTTTCAAATCTCTAGACCATGAAGTGTTGGATTGCCCCAGAATGATTTCTAAGATTTAAAGTATGAACATAAGACAAGAAAACACTAAGACATATCCAAAAACTAAGGCTATAGCAGAACCCCAGAAAGAATCAGAGAAGGTATTACTACAGATGAAAGAAACCTTGGATGACCATCGACATGTTAGATTATCAAATATTTTTAAAGACAACGAATGTCTTGAAGCAAGAATAGGGGACTTTGACATTGACTATGTTCTAGTTGAGGAAACACAAGTGACTATCATGACAGAGAGAACTTGGGAAGCTATAGGAAGGCCTACTATGATCTCTTCACTAGGAGGAATAGGGCTATTCAGAGGAAAACTGGTAAAATTGTGTGGGAGGCTCGCTCAAATACCTATGACTGTCAATGGAACTTCAATGGAAGAAGATTTTGTGATTATTCAATTTATTGAGAACTGCACCCTATTTACCATGTTAACAGTAAAACCTTGGATTGATAGAGACCAAGCTAGACGAAAAGAAGAAGAAGAAGTTCTGGAATAGAAGAAGCAAGAGTTAAAAGATTTTATGGCCAGAAGGATTGCACGCTTGATTGAAGAACAGGAGAATAGATCGAAGATATTTAATGATAGTAACCAAAATGTCGAAGTTAAGAGAACACTATAGAATCCATAGAATATTGAATTACCTATCCCAGACAAAGAAGAAGTATTATCCAAGAACCCTAGGGAAAAATACCTACAACACGAAGTGACTAAGACCACATAAGAAAAGAATTAGAATGGAAAAAGAACTACCGAGATGAAGCTCACTGGTAAAAAGGCTCGACAGTTAAGAAAGAAGAAGGCTAAGATTGAAAATTTACAGGACATTTTGGAGGAGACCTCGCAGAAAGAAAAATTGCATAATTGGAGCTTCACCATGATATCAGAACAACGACACATGGCACTTCATCAAGATGAAGCAATATAGTCGTTGGGGCCAATATATTTGTTCGAATCCTGCTTCGAATAGGCAAAAAATAAATAAATTTTTGTCATTAGACTATTGGGCGAGGCCATAACGGATCGAACAGGAGTTAATGGAGGTTCATACCCATTGTAAGAGAATCGTTGTTGAGTTACCTATTTATCCCATCGCACCATGCACCAAGAGCACTTTTGCTAATTGAGAATTTGAGCCCACAAACTAAGTCAAGTACAATGATCATTGTCCTCTCATTCTCTATCTCGTTACCGTGTCTAAGTTGCTCCCCGAACCCATGAATTGTTCACCTCGAGTGCATATGTCGAAAGCATTGAGCACTGCAGAGAAAGATGCTGCGGAAGTTTTGATTGACTTGATGACTGAGAAAGCCATGTCGATGTCTGAAGGTATCCAAGCTTCATCCACATGAATAGTGAAAGTGTCCCCATCCATAGCTCACGGAGCTAGACCATCCCATGAAAGGTGAACTAAACACAAGGATGACTTAGTGAATTCTAAGCTGATTCTGAGCATTCTACCTACCTATCTACCACCTTTGAGTGACATGATAAGCTGAGACAGTGTGCCCAAAGACTTTGAATATGAATTGGTCACTGCGTACCTCTTGAAGGGGATACGCATAGTGCACGCAGACCAAGATAAGATCACAGTGTTAAAGTTTAGCGACTTCAGCCTTGGCGATAGGAAGGTGTACAACATGCTCGTCATGCACAAATATCTGACCAGAACCAAGGGAAAGAACTCAAAGATCATACCCTAGTCATGGACCCATAACCTCGCACAGTCCACCCTCCTCAATGTTATGAAGATCCCGCACTTCAGAAGGCACCAAAAAGTGAACACATGCGTCAAGTTACTATTGTCCTACTACCATGGAGGATATTTATGGTTGAATCATTGTATCACAGTGGATCCGACATTGATTAATCAGATCGCAGGGCTGAGCATGCAAGGCCCTGACCCACAAGATTTCTACCCTCAAAAAACCATGGATCATGCTCTTGTGTAGAAGATTAAAGACACCTACAGGGATGTTGAGAAGGGAATGTGAGGGTACAAGTTAGCCTATTTACAGAGCGATGTAGTGCACCTAGCTTGTCAATTGATCGCAGGGAAGTTAGTTCGCAAGAACCAACCCACCCAAGTGACTAGATTTGTAGTCAACCTCATAGGGAAGTGCACAGAGGGCCTACAAATGAATTGGGTGAAGTACCTCGTAAACCAACTGGAATTGCACTGTAAGGAAGAACAGGATCAAGGATATGAGTTCCATTTCAGACAGCTTCTCATCTTGATCTCTTTTATTGCATGGGATATTCCGGAAGGTGTGACCTTCCTGGACATCGATCCATTTGAACCTCTGGCCGTGAATTTCAATATACTATGGTACTCGAACGACATGAACAAGAAGTGGCAATCAAATGTTGTATTCCATACTTATTACAACCATTTTAAGGTAGCCATCCAGTCTGTGCCTCATATAACCCTGAACACTCTCCACAGGTTTAGGCCCTTGATGAAATTCAACATGGACCACCATTTCATCTATATCACAGTGCGCGCTAATGAGAAAAAACAACAACTGCAGTTGTACTAAAAGTTAATGGAGGATGAATTGGAAGATATTACCAAGGAATGGTCGACAGACCTTCTTGTTCCAGCAGACCCTGTGGAGATGTCTGATGTTGACAGTCCAGAAACTACGACGGATATACCTGGACCTAGCAAGATAAGGAACATCGAAGAGTTCCATGATTGAGATAGCGCATCCGTGAAGACCACCTCCATATCAGTAGAGAAACAAGGATATGGCAGAGAGATATATGGTGTAGAAGTTGAACCGAAGAAAGGCGAGGTTACACTGCCTAGAGATGAGGAGGACCCCTCAAAGAAAAGGAAGGTTTCCCCTCTGAAACCTTCTTCAAGGAAGAAAATGAAAGCAACCAGGACCAAATTTGAGACCACCCTCACCTCAGACGACTTCGACTTCATCGTCGCAACATTGAACGATGATTTGTTGGAGATAGCAAGGAATAAAGAAGCTAAGAAGGAGGAGGTGTTCAGTCGGATTAAGGACGAGCTCCAAGGGGTGCAGTAGGAATTACAGTCCAGTCATGCAGTTTCCACCATGCCTCTGTCAACAGGAACATCAGAACTAGGTGATGAGCCTGCTCAACTACATCACATTTTTGATACAGTCGAAGCTCACCTTCGACGAGCTCAGGAAAAGACAACACAAGCCACCCAGGTTTTATCACAAGTACAAAAATACCTTGAGGAACAATGCAGTGCTGGAGAATGAGAAATGCTTGCTCTGCAAGCGTAGTGGGATGAAGAAAAATCGCAGTTACAACAAAGCAAGGAACAAATGCTCACCGAGCAACTTGAAGTTAAGGAAACAGTTCATAGAGCACTTCGCTCCGTGACAGTCATGGAAGTAAAGGTCGAAGAGAGAGTTCCATAGTAGGTGGCACAAATCGAAGAAGTAATCTAGCACCTTAAAGAACGCATAGTATACTTGGAGCTCGACACTGTGCCCAAGACTCCTCAAGACGTAAGGGACCAGTGAGAAGCAACTACCTACAACGAAGTTGACAGATTAAAATCTTTTTCCTTGGAGTGAAAGAAGCTGAGTAACCGAAGTGCCAAGACATATGATAACCTCACTGAGAACCTGGAGTTACAGACACTGGAGTCGTAGCTCCAAGAAGTGAAGTAGCATGCAGATACACTACAGGCGCAGTTGAAGGCCCTGTTAGCTGTAGAAAGGATGAAGAGGTCTCAAGAACAATGCATAGATCAATAGTAGATCAATATGCTTCAAAGAAAAGTGATGGAAGTCACTCAACAACTGCAACCTATGCAAGATAAGGCATGCTAGTTGTTTATATAAGTTGAAAGCCGAGGAGCATAGTTAGAAAAGGTCATCACCGCAACAGAACAACTCCTAGAAGGGTCAATGAACGATGCAATAATCTAGGAGTTCACCGAACAAGAAGCCACAACAAAGCAATGAGTCAAAGCATCTTGGGACAAGATCAAGGCATTCTAAGCTGAAATGATCAGACCAGAGTGACTCAAGATGAGTCATGGGTGAGCGTTGTGGGCATGTTGGCCCTTGACCAAGTTTTGGGAGTTTCTTGGTCATGTTGACCTATTTTGAGACTTCGACAGCATGTCAAAGGAGGAGTGCAAGATGAAGCGGATATCATGGGATCTCGGCCCCCTTTTGGGCCACTTTTTGGGTTTTTGGAAATATGTAATGGGAATGGGATGTCTTCCCATGGGTTTACCCATGTTTAGGCCTATTTTGTATGTATAAATAGAAGGATAGGCAATGTAAGAAGAGAGAGAATAGTGCATCTATGTAATGTGAATGTATGCTAAGTGAGACTACAGTCTATAAGTTCTTTGTGCATGACTTTAAGAGACATGCAGAGCTAAGTGTGGATCCCTGTAGTAGAGTGTGGAGAGCCTAGTCCTGTAGTGCAAGGAAGAACGATCTAGTGAGCTGTGCAAATCTTATGTCCTCTGTAGAGTAAGGGTTTTGATGGATTTGTGCTTGTAACCGATTAACCGAAGACAAATAAAGAAGAAGAGTTGGTGGACGTAGCCCCAGGGTGGGGGTGAAGCATGTAAATACTGTGTTATGTGCTTTGTGCTTTGTCTTGTTGTGTTCATATGTTATATGCTAAGTTATCTGATATGTTTAGATAGATCTATTTATGCTTTCTACTTATTATATGTGAGAATGTTAGATCTGATCTAGATAATCATTCTTAGTGCTTGATGTGCTCATTTTGATCCATTTGTATATGCTAAGTTCTTGAATATTGTAGATTAATGTGAATGCTATGAAGCTCTGTTGTATTAGCGAAGTGAAATAGTGATTACATATTAAGGAATTGACGGTGCTAAGAGTTGTATTAAGTATTATAATCATAGATCCATGTCCCAGGTAAGGTTGCAGACATCTGAGTCTTGCAAGCACCCCTGCCTCTACCTCGGGTGAGACTTCATATGCTTCGCAAGTGTTTCTGAAAGGGCCGATAGTTAGGTATTTTTAGGTGCACTGTTGTAGCATTGAGCTCTGGGTCTACCCCCGTGCCAACAAATACCTCATCTTTGAAGGGCATGATGACATAGGGCAGAAAAAACTCTTGGTTGACATGGATATCTCTTCCTTGGTGAAGCTAGCCGATGGTGTAGGGTTGTGGGTGTGTTGTCTTCGGCAGGTCCAACTGTTTGATGACCATGGATGAATTCAGGGGATAAATTTTACTAATGGGCTAATTTTCCATGTTTTTTCCAAAAATGAGATTTGTTATTTTAAAAATGATTCACCCAAATTCTATAGGATAAAATTATTTTACCTTAAAAATCGCCAAAATATTATAAAAGCTATATAAAATCCTTAGAAATTTGAATATTTTTACAAAAATATTGCCAAAAATTTATAGTTGGCATATGAAGGATAAGTAAGATTTGTCAAGGTTTCTACATTTTAAAATAAATTTCCATCCTTAAAATCATCCTCGTTGATGACCTTTGTTGATATCAGGGTCTTATGACTACCGCTATAGACAATGAAATGAGGCAAAGTCCCATTTACCCACATTTGCGAGTGAAAAAGGCGTTCCATTTCCTCTAATTCTTTTGGTTCACTTGGTTGGAATTTGGTGGTAGCGACCGTGGCACTGGGTTCAACATCAATAATCTTCTTCCCTCCTTTTGGATTTGATTTGGAGTCACAATCGACCTCTGACTCAAAATATTTTAGCTTGGCCACGAGTGACTTCTTGGAGAGAAATTCTTTGGTGTTTTGCCAAGGAATTTTATGGTATTCACACCATTTGTTTTGTGTCCTTATTTGACTTCTCATTACCCTTCTTTTGTTGCAGCTTGAACTGGTTGTCCTAAGAATGGCCATGTTTACTCTGTTCCTTGCTATATGGGTCGGGGCCACCTTTTCGTTACCTCATCTATGAGGAGTTTGCAGATCCAAATTCTCGCATCTTCTGCTTAAATGTCTTCTCGATCTTCACAACATATATATACGTCATACCCAACGATGTGATGTCCAGAAACTCCATTTATGTTTGAATGTATCTATGCAAAAAAACATGGTATTTGAGCACCAGATGTCGTTCATAATATTTGATACCCAATTTGGTGTGCATGGTATGGAAAATATTGGTGAAATATAGTACTGTCTGGTCCCTTTCTTGACGTAGGGTGGTCCATCTAGTGCACTGGTCCTTGTAGCTTCCAACATGGTAGTATTTTTCTTTAATGGCATCCCTAAAGGAATCCCATGAGGGAGAGACTAAAAATATTGCAAATTCCTCTATGGCCCTTTGCTCAGAGTAAGTATCCCACTAGTCCTTAACATGGGGGATGACCTTGAGTAGTGAAAAAAATAATCTTTTCCCTATTGAAAAAATTGTGGACCAAAAAATACCCTTCGAGCAGATTCAACCATTTATCTACAACATCTACATCTATCAGTCCTTCAAATAATGGAATATCAAAATTTACCTATACCTTGAAGGGGGTTGCATGGCCACTTGATGAAGATGTTTCTCTTGTGGGCATTTGTCGAAGGATCTATGCAAAATTGTCCATCATTTTATTCCTTTGTCATGCGAGGGCTTCCTTGAGAAACATTTTAAAAGGATCTCTTGCTCCATCATATTTATTTTCATCCCTCATGGGTTTTTTTTAGGCTTGACATGGTCGATATTGTAAAGGCTTGACTGGTTAGAGTCCCAACTTCTTGTACCCAGATCTTTTCGGGGACATGCACGAAGAAAAATAAATGAAGAGCAGATCACTTTGATACCAATGATCCAGATTTATGAGAGGTAAAACTACAGAGATAAAAACAAATAACACATAGATAACAACAAATATCCAATGAACAATAAATTCTATTGACTAAATGAAATAGGATAAAAATGTAAAACTACAGAACTACAACAACTTTCTCGAATGGTGGTAGTTATCTCTGAGAAGAGATGTGGATGTTACGCGCATCTGTCTCAGCATAATGATTGCAATGAGGATCTAGAGGCCTTTTTAACATTACTCATGAATTCCAAAACCCTATACATCCAAAAAACTAACCCTAGGAGATGAAACACCAAAATTTATGTGGGCCCCTATGGTTAAATTGGCACCTCAACTTATCGGGGTCGTAACATTTTCAAACAACCTCCATTTTAGGCATGTTGTATCCCATTAGAAAGGTATTTTTGAGAACTATGCATTACACCATCAAAATTTGATTATGTCTACAGTTTGACTGTTATGATAAAAAAAAAACATTGTTTAGGTCCCCAAAATGGCCTTGGAAGTACAAAAAGATGTGATGACATGACAACATACATAATAAGCCAGTTGTATTAGGTGGGAGGCCACCAATATCCACCTGGAAAATGTGTAGGGCTTCAGACGGCCCCAAAAGTGTAGAACCTACAATTACAAATAAGTACAGAAGAATGTGTTGAACTAAAAAACTGTCAAGAGGAGCATGTTGGAATAGGTAGGTTTCCACTAATATCTACCTAGATCAAACAAACTCCTGAACAAATTTCATGAGGATGATTGATGATATCTTGTGGCCTTTCACTAATTCTTTTTAGTGGTGTATTTGGATGACATATTCATCTACAATAATACTTGGGTGAAACACTTCCAACATATTTAGTAGGTTTTTCACACTCTGTGACAGTACAAGCTATATGCCAACTTGGAAAAAGGCTCCTTCGGCATGGACAGGGTCTAGTACCTAGGCTACATTTTTTATTATAATGGTGTACATTTGGATCAATCCAAGATCTAGGTCATCTGTTCCTAGGCAGCCCTAACCACGCTCATTGAGCTCCGAACCTTATTAGGCCTTTCCAATTTCTATTGTAGGTTCATGTTGGGATTCTCCCATATTGCATGGGCCCTCATTCAAGTAAGGAAAATTTTGTGTGGGTCATGTCCCAACAACAAGAACTTTATGATTTCAAGTAGTGCTTGTCCTCAACCCCAATAATTTTATTACCTGACCTGTAATAGTCCTTAGATATTGAGATAGATGCTTCAAACTATGTTGTGGGAACAATTCTCACTCACCATGGCTACCTCGTGGCATATCATAGTGAGACACTATAAAATGTACTCCATAATTACCCAAATTATGATAAATAAATGTACTCCATTTTTTAGTCCTTCCACTAGTGGTGGCATTATATTATTGGGAAGGAGATAGTCATCCACACTGATCATAAGTTGTTGAAGTTCATGAAAACTCAAGGAAAATTGCAGAAAGACCACCATCAGAAGTGGTCCACATACTTGAAGGAGTTCCACCTCAACATCAAGTATAAGACATGAAGTACCAACCACGTCACTGATTTCCTCAGCCAACCTCCAGTCGCAGCACTCACTAGGGTGATAGACTCTTGAGGCCACGAGACCTACAGATGGACCCAACTCTATGATAAAGATCTTGACTTCACCACCACCTACCGGATGTTAGGCACAAACATAATTTTCACTAATTTCCATCTCCGGGATGGGATATTGTGCCATATGGGCCATCTCTACATTCCATCAAGCAAGCAAGTGAAGATGATTTGGGAAGCCCACTACAGTCAGGTGGCAAGACAGTTCAGTGTAGAAAAGATAGTGGAAAGACACTTCGGGTGGCAACAACATTTCTACTAGCCAAAACTTTGACAGGATGTCAACAAGTATATCAGGTCCTGCAATGCCTATTCTATTGCCAAACTGTCTAGTAAGAAACAAGGCCTATACACCCCTCTTCCTACTCCTGACAAGCCTTGGGAATCCATCTCAATAGACTAAATGTTGGGCCTTCCATCCACCAAGAGGGGAAATGACTATGTTTTTTTGGTTCTTGATCGCTTTTCCAAGATGGCGATTATGGTTGCCTACAAGAAAAGAATCACAATGGAGGCCACTTCCAAGATATTCTTTCAATGAGTGTGGGTACATTCTTGGATACCACAAGCCATTTTATTAGATATGGATAGTTTATTCCTCATCAAATTCTAGTCAAGCCTCTGGTCAGTGTTAGACACCAAGATCACCAAATCCACTGCCTTCCACCCCAGATGGATGGCAAAACCGAGGTCATTAACCGGATGATCTTTCATATCATACGCATGTAAAATTGCAAGAACCCCTTGACATGGAATGATATTCTTACCTATGTTCAGCGCAACTACAATCGATCTATATATAGCTCAACCGTCAACAGTCCCTTTCATGTGGGCTTGGGATTTCAACCATTGGATCCCATGCATGTTTCACTATCCTTTTTGACCACCCAGGAAGACTCGTCCCATGCTCAAACCGAAGCTAAAAACCACCAATTTCATTGAGTGGATCCAACATATCTTCCAATAGGTTCATGATATTTTACAGAAGTCCAATGCCAAGTACAAGAAGTGTCATGATCAACACTGGGTGCCACACAAGTTTCAGGTGGGAGACAAAGTTTATTTGCACTTGAAAAAGAACGCCTTACAGGGCCCCATCAGAAGCTTCGTCCACTCTACTATGGACCTTACACCATGACCAAGGTTGTGCGTGACAATTATTTTGAGATCAACATTTCCCCCCTTCCTTAGCTTGCACCCAGTGTTCAATGTGGATGTCATTCGACCATATTTTCCACCATTATTGGACACCTCAAAGATAGAAGAACAAATAACACCAACATATATCAACCCTGACTGCATGGAACAAGTGTTAATTGATCATATCATGGAAACATAAGTCAAGGGCACTTGCCAATAGAGGATCCAACTTTAACGGGTTGTCAAAGCAGGGCAACTCTTGCACTAAGGCAAGTGGCTCACCCGGGGCCAAATTCAGTAGACATTTCCTCATCTGATGGAGTAACTTAAGGAAATGGAGACCATTTCTTACTAAGTGGGGAGGATTGATCTAGGTGTATATCAGTTGCCACCCACCTATTCCAACTGGCTCATCTTGGCAGTTTTTCAGTTTGGAAATTTTTTCCTAGATTTCGGGTCTTGAACTTCCTGGGCCATTTTGAGGCCCTAAACAATATTTTTATGGATTTCTACAATCAAATTGTAGACAACATTCAAGTTTGACGACACAAAGTTTATTCCTCAAATAGACCTTTCCAACAGGTTATCGTGTGCCTAAAATGAAGATCATATGCGAAAGTTACAACCCTGGGAAGTTGATGTACCAACATACCCCAACGGGGCCCACGTGACTTTTGGTGCGTCATCTCCTAGGGTTAGGTTTTTTGGTGTCTAGGGTTTTGGAATTCATGTTTATTGTAAAAAGGATTTCAGAGACTCATTGTACTCATCTTCTTGTGAATGAGTGCAACCATCACATCTATTCTTAGAGATAAGCCACCACCATTCTAGCAAGCTTGTTTTCAGTATGCATTTTATAGTTTCAACATATTTCTTTATTGAATAAAAGCCATGTTTACTATATCTTTGTTATTTTTCCTTGTGTCTCTATGTTAATAATAATAATAATAATTTGTGTTCATTTCATTCTTCTCATAAAATATGGATCAATAGACTCATGGTCGAGAAGCATCAGGGAACATATTCTTCCAGATCCCACAATGGTCCATCTATGAATTCTTGGGTATACAACTGTTAACCAGATAGCAAATACATTACAAAATTCATAGAAGGAGAATACATCGTACTAATGGACAGATATATTTTCACCCTAAGGATCTCCTAGATTTGATTAAGGTACAAGGAGGATGATTTGATTTGGGATCATTATCCATCAGGTGTCTACACTCCCAAAGCCTGATACGTTCAGTTGAGCATTGAAAAACAACAAATAGAGCCTCTCTAGTGGTGGAAAAATATTTGGAAGCAAGAATTCCCGACGAAAACAAGAATATTTATGTGGTGTTCCCTGGTAAATAACGTCCCAACATGGGATAACATTAAGGAGAGAACCATACAAGGATCGGGTTGGTTTTGTCTATGCAAAAACAATGAAGAAACAATTCTGCATTTATTTTTTACATGATCTTTCAGAAAGGAAGTATGGAGATATTTCTCAAGGCTTTTGGGCCTCCAATTCACATGGAATGAAATATCCCTTGAAAGGGCCTGGAAAACCTGGTCAAATCAAAGAGATTATAAAGATGTATAATATCTTCCATTACTAATCATTTCGGGATTTTGGTTGGATCACAATTCACTCATTTTTCAAGAAAATCCCACAGTTCCTGAAATAACATCAGTACAAAGTTTGTATATTCTCTCATACTACCCACAAGAAAAAGACTTAGAGGGAATCTAGGTGGTATAGTTGGAAGAAATCGATAAATCAAGGCCATGGGGAATTTTTATGGAGCATCTCAGAATTTTGTGTGTGGTGGAGGACCGATTCTTTATCTTTATGTCTCCCATTTCTTCAAGATGTACTTGGGACTGTGTGAAGGATCAAACAATTATGAAGAACTCATTTGTTTAAAATTTATTCTCATTTTTTTCCATTGAAAAGGGATGTAAGGAAATACATGTCTTAGATGACTCTATAACAATGATAAATTGGTCAATGGAAACCCAAAGATTCCTCAATCTAATGTTAGAAATTATTCTTGAAGATTGCAAACTTTTACAGAGCACTCTTGACTCTTTTGATTTTCTTCATGTCTACAGGGAAAGAAACAAACAAGTAGACAAAAGGTTGAAGGAGGGCATCAATTTGGGTCTGGGCCAATGGAAAATCACAGAAATAAAGGATGAATCTCAAATAGAATTCTTCCATAGGCCCTTCATTGAGGGCATCCCAATACAAGATTAAAGAGAATTTTTAGAATCTCTATGATACCATTTCAAGTGGTAATTTTTTTCCAGCCACATCAAAGTTGCTAACTCCCTTACCAGATCTACTTTCCTATTTTGAAGACTAGTGATTGAAGATATTTTATTATGTTTTTAGTTTTTTGATACCATCATGCCATGATCAGTTTTTTTGTAAAACTTATCTAAAACAGTATGTGGATGATAGGAAGCTTTTATGTAAAATTCAACATTGTTGGCTCAATCCCTGCAGACAATGCACCACAAGTGCATCTACAAAATGTAATTTTGATCACCTCTACTGAAACAAAATTATGCTTTTTTTCCAAGTTAAAAATAAATAAATCTATATCTAGATATATAGTTTATTTTGAATATTATTACTATAATTACTTGATATTGAGTATTTTTTGTTGTTACATAATCCATTATTATGTATAAATGCATTTAATTATAAGACTACTTGTGGATTTCAATATTGGAATATGATGTATAAAATATTGTATATATACCACAATTTATTTTGAATTTTTTTTTTATAGAAACTAGGAAAATTATATTAAAAGTGTTGATAAATCCACTGATTTACAAAAGAGGAGCCATTACAGGCCTTCAAGAAGTTGATACTATGAAATCTGGAGGATTTGATACAAAAACAATTTTCATGGTGCATCCTCCTTCCCTAACAAAACTATTGTGATTGTATTTCACCGAGTACAATCGATAGAAGCTACCATTGATACATAACGATAAACAAAACATGACAGAAAAAAATTTAAAGGGCTCAACTACCCGATTTCAATTTGATTTGTTGTTTCTCTAGAATTTCTTATGTATGAGGTTCATTGAGATCCAGGATTTGATTCACTAAGACTGAATTTTCATTTTTGGATGCTCCCTATTGACTTTCTGTCTTGCTTGGTTGATGTTGCATTCCTTCATGCTGGTCCAAATGGCACTGCATTGTCCCCATGTTGTTGTGATGTTCCTCAATCTGGCTCCTTTGAGAATAGCTCTCATCTTGTATTCTTTCTATCATGTGCCTGTACTGGGACATAGTTTCAAGTTCAAATCTCCTAGTGGAGTTGAGAGCTCCTAGTTGAATTCTCATCCTCCGGAAACCTATGCATTCTTCCTCAATTGAATTCTCATCCCATTGTCCAAAATCCACAAAGCGGTATTTACCTCCCTTCATAACTTTGGGCGTTGGGTTTCTTTGAAGTCTCCAAGCTGCGTCCAAACTGCTGGGGAAGACGCTGGGATGTAGCGAGAGGGTAGGATTTTGGATAGAGGAGAGAGAGGGATATTCCTGAAGAACTAGAGTCCACATAAGCCACGGGAAGGGAGAATTAATAAATATGTGTAAGGTAATATGCAAAAGCGGGTCCAGAGAGTCTAGAGTCCACATTAATGAATGAAACGGGCTCTGAGCGAAACAAAGTCGAAACGGAGCATGGTGACTAAGAAGAGTCAAGACCAGATGAGGGGGAGTCTCAAAGCAGTGGGAGGAGAAGGACATGAAAAATTGAACCCTCCGAATTATAGTCTGGGTGTGGTGTATAGTAGTTGAAGAGAAAAGTGAGGAATTCAGGGTGAGGTGAGGAAAAATCTGGAAACTATGGGGAGAAAAAATGGATCGAAAATGTTAAGGGGTGGCCAGAGAGACTTACCTAGACTACTAAACATGTTTTATCCTGTAGGGACAAGTATAGGACAGTATTCCCCCATGTTTCATTTAATGTTGAATTTGTGCCAGCCAAAAAGGTCGTGAAATCTTCCTTGTGCAGTGTACCTTCATCCTCCATGCTTCTAGACTTGGAAATGAACCTGGCATCACCTTGATGCATAATCAGTGTGACTGGTTTGTTGCACACCTTGTCCATCTGTTGTGTATCCTTGAATTACTGAGCTCCCATTAGCATTGAAGGACGAAAATCCTATACATCACAAACCATGATGAAACCCGCACTTGACCTATTATCCACCATTGCACAATGGTCGATGGGACTTGCCATCCACCCTCACCACCTTATACCTCTACCGCTGGCCTACTCCATGTGCCTAAACCTCATCCCCTCTCCTTCTCTATTTTCCACACATTCAGTCCACATAGACTTGCATTCGTTGGAGCCCCAAAGGGCCCCACTCCCGACCTTTTCTTCTTTCCCAGTCCACTTGTCCCTACTTTTGTTGGAACCTCGAGGGGCCCTACCCACGACCCTTTCCACATGTCCATTCCACCTGTCCATGCATATGTAGGATCCTTGACTATCCCCTTCCCTGACCTTTGTGTGGCTCCTCATCATGTGACACATTAGGTTAGGGGTTCTAGTGCTTCAACACCTTCCACGCTTATAGTTCCAGGAGATTTCCCAATGGCTTCATTCACCAAATTATCTACTACCTTGTTCTGCACTCTCATATTGTGGTAAAATGTTAGCTTAATGGGTTGAGATTCGACTCATATTCGGTCGATTATTCATTTTAAACTTAATTTTTTTGGATCAGTCCTATGAACCATCAACCTTATTATGGTCTTGGAGTCTCCTAGAACATTCAGATTGTGGATTTGATGGATCTTTGCAAGTTGAAGGCCTTTTAGTAAGGCATAGGCCTCTGCTTTGTTATTGGTGTCCTTCTAAAGATTCCAATAATAATTTAGGATTCATTTTTTATCTAGGTGTATATTGAGGGCCACCCACCTTTTCTAACTGGCTCAAAACAATTTTCTGGCAATTTTAATAATTTACTAATTTTAGCAGTTTTTAACTTCCGGGGCCATTTTGAGGGCCTAAATGAAGGTTTTTTGGGATTGATGTTATCAATGGTAGTTAAAGTATTTTATTGAGCCCCCAAAATGAATCTCCTTGTTGATACCTTTCCAATGAGCTATCGTGCACCCCAAACGGAGATCATATGCCAAAGTTATGCCCCGAGGAAGTTGATACACCAAACTACCCAAAACGGGGTCCACAAAACTGTTGGCTTTTCATCTTCTGGGGTTAGGGTTTTGGATTTTATTTATGATAAAAGGGCCTTTGGAGCCTCATTGTAAAATCATCTTCTTGCAAATGTGAGTAGTTGTCACATCTCTTCTCAGAGATAAGATGCCACCATTCTAGCGAGTCTTTCACTATGTATTTTTTACAGTCTTTGTACATTTTCGCTCATTTATAGAAAATTGTGTATTAATGTATCTTTGTGTTTATGGTTGAATCTTGGATACATTTATGTTATCTTATTGGATATCTTAGATATCTTTCTACATTTATTTATTATATCTCCGCTCTCATTTTGTGCCGAAAATTATCTAGATCAGTGGTATCAAAGTAGGTTGCTCTTGATCTTTTTTTCAGTCCATGTCCCCGACGAGGTCCGAGTATAGCAAGTTGGGCCTTGAGCTTGTCTCTCTTGAAGACAATTTCTCTCACACACCCAAGAAACCCTCCATGGTAGAAGAAAAGAAAAACGGTGGAGCAGACAATTCTATCAATCTGTTGCTTGAGCAAGCTCTCAAGCGACAGAGGGACGAAATTATGGATAATTTTTCTCACATCCTTCATGTAATGTCCCTAGCGACCAACAACCAAGAAATACCACTATGGAATTTCACTGTAATACCATTTTGTGGTATCCCCGACCACCCAGGTTGGGTCATGTAACACCACCAACATACTGCTAAGATCTAATAGTAGGTTAATTGTTCATGCCAGAGTACATATATATTACATTCATTTCTAATGAAATAAAAGGAAATAAAATATACTACTACCATACTAACTCATGTGAAATTGTTCGTAAATAATACATTCAACGAAAGCACATGATAACATTGTAAGAATCATATACATGAACAATAGACATCATTAAACACATAATTAATACTTATCTTTGGATTTTGAATACCACTGACTACGTGCAGACCTTCCATGAACCTCCCAGCCTTAGACCACACTGCTCATCACTCTCAGCAGTGGGTCACCCCTGAGCTGGGACTAAACTCCATTGGGAAAGGGATTCCTAGGCTTGGCAAGTCTTATAGTAAAGTCTCACAGTTCAACAGGAAGGATTTTCTCAGGAGCGACTTACACCCACTGCTCACAGAATCTCATTCCCCACATGCCTATTCCACCCCAAGAGTATACACCTTCACTCTTACATAGTTCATCGACTACTCCACCTCCCTTCTGAGCTTCAACAATAGGTCAGAAAGGACCTCTCAGAGCTCTATAGTTGTTATTGGACTCCCTCCAGGAGAATTCACTTCCTCATCACACTCTCTCACCTAGAGAGAGTTGCTCATAGGCTTGACAACCTGCCTCTTCAATCTACGGGCTTGGCAACCCGCCTTTGCAAACCATAGGCCTGACAAACTATTTATTCTATGCATCTCTTAATACAAATGAGAAAGGGAGAATGAAACAATAGAACTCAGGTAAGGAAGAGTACGACTCACCAAAATAATAGTGCATACAAGTTACATAGGTTCACGATGGCCATGGGTTCAACAATGGCGAAAATGGATGACTGCGTGCTTTCTTAGTACGTGAGTGAACTTGTCCAGAAAAGGGTGGCCAACTGGTTAGAGAATGGAAAGAATGGTGAGAGTGTGAGAGATAAATGTGTGTCCCCCTAACCTCCGTGAGTCCCCACCCAAACAACAATAATTCCCACTTAAAACTGCATTTTCCTAAACTGACACATGTCTCTCATGAAGAACATTCCTTTCCATTTGGAAGTCATTCCCTCTTCCCAAAGGAACTTAAGATATAATCATATCCTTCTATCAACATTTAGAATAATAATAAATTATTCTTGGACTTAAGCTCCTAATATTAGTCCCTATTTCCAGCCACTCAACCCCCTCTCCCTTACCCATCCTAGTGGAGCTTAGTCCCCCATACTCTTTCTTCATGATCGGTCTACACATTGTGATGTTTTTATATTAATAATATGAATATTTGCATGTACAAAAAAATTTCCTAGCCTTTAACACCTAGGCTCACCGGCCTCATAAACTCTTAAGCCTATCAGCTTATAATTGATTGTCTTGCTATCGTACAAAACATGTTACAATTCATAAATACAACTGGGGCTTTGTTGATACTAAGAGGGGGGTGAATCAGTATCAAGTACATTTTAAAAAACTTTTCAACTTATACATAAACCATTCAATTATATCCAATGATAAATGAACAATAGTATAAGAGTTACACCAATACACCATAATAGACCATGCACAATATATGAGAAATAATCAATAGTTATTGTTCAAGGGAAGTAATGACTTCCAAAGGTAGCTACAGCTTCCAAATGTAAAGGGAGGGATAAACCTCCAAGAGGAAGATAAAATCCTCCAATATCAAGAGAGATTTGAACTCTCCATCCTTGCCCCTTCCTTGCACCAAAGAATATATGAGAGATAATACAACTTTATATTAAATGATCACCATCAACCAACCATCACATAGAGCCTAATAATGCTTCCTGAGACTTATTCAACTTCTGTAATTATTCAATTCTTGGAACAATCTGATCATGCAGATAATATTACTCAAATTATTCTCTAAAAATCCTCCATGTTTCACTCCTTGAATCCTCCCCAAAAATAATTTATAGAAAGAATGGTAGACTTTATTCAATTCTGGTTTATTCAGAAGAGTGAACTTGCACAAGATGCCCTGCGCTCAATATTTAACATAAGATTATGAAAATTGCACACAAGAAACTAAATTATGTACTATTTCCAATGAAATTGGTCCCACTTCATTTGGATTCTCTATGAAGAAGTTATGATTGTTTTACCCAGAACACATGTTTATTGACTAGCTTCAGGACTGGTCAAAAACCCTATCTTCCACAAAGTGTATCTCCATAATTGTAGAGAATCAAGAGACAAAATTTTTACCACAGGTACATTTATATGTCTTGTCAATACCAAATCACTTTCACCATCTGAATCATTCTATAAAAAAATGTTATAGTGAAAATGGTAAGATGACCTGTAAATAACATACCTTAGAAGACATCACCAAAATACTTCTTTCTCCCTTGAAATCCGACCTTTTTTACTTATGATTTCCTTTGAAATTCAATTTTTATATCAAATGAATCTATAATGATATGTATTTATACCATTTGTGTCACCTCATTTTAACATTAGGGTGACCTGACACTTTCTTATTTTGTAATTCTTTTTTTTAATTATCTTTAGGGCATACTATCCATCCATGGGTTTTGTTTCTACATGTACATTTTCCTTCATGTCCAAATACCATCATCAATCTTGTAGTCCAAAACCAATGACTAGGTTTGACATCAATGACAACAACCAATCTTCCAAAAATCTCCCCCTTTTTCATTGATGGCAACACTCATGATCCCCCTATCATCATGATCCCAATTTATCTCCCCCTTTGACATCATTGGAAAAGGGTAGGGCTTCTCCCCCTGAGTTCAATGGAATAAGGTGACCTTCTTATTTGGGGTTGCTCCCCCTAAACATGTGGAACTCAATAATACTTCATCCTTATTTTTGGTCTTTGGGACTTTTTCTTCCTTGGAATCCTTTTGTGTGGCTTCTTTCTTCTCTCTCTTCTTTATGTGGTATTCTTGTTGCAGTTGCAACCAATCTTCCTGAGTTATTTTCTCTGATTTTACATTTTCGAGAGTCAAACGTAAGAGTATATCCTTGATCATACATTTTACTAACATTGAGTAGATTATTCTTCAAGTATTCAACCAACAGGACATTCTTTTCTTTTACATTTTTTCTTCCAAGCTCTACTACAACTTCTCCAAGTATTTTGGCAGATGAGTCATCTCCAAATGCAAAATTTCCACCCTTTCTCTTCAAGATGATGAATTTGTCTTGAACCCCAATCATGTGTGAAGAACATCCACTGTCTATGTACCATTCATATTCTTCTTAACATTCTTCAGCGCTTAATGCTATTTGACAATCTTCATTGTTTGGAATATCTTTCCTTCTCGATACTGTGGTTGGCATAGGGACATCTTCATTGATATATCTACAATCATGTTCTTTGTGACAAAGATAATTACATTTGTAGCATACAATATTTCTTTCCATCAATGGGGAAAATGAATTATAACTTTTTTTGGCAAATCCATGATTATTTCCATATCTTCTATTTACACCATTCATGTTTCTTGCATATTTGTTCCTTTCATTGATTCTGCAATTAATTGTCATATGTCAAAAACTTTTGCAAGTATAACAATGACCCAGAAAGAAATTTTGATACCTTGGAGTAAGTGGCATTCTTTGTGATGTATTCCATCTAGGTTCATGATCTACTCTTCTGTAGTTTCCTTCATACCGATTGAAGCTTCTTTGATTCCTGAAGGTAGGAGGTATTCTTGGATATTCATCTCTTTTGTAATCATTCCCTCTTTCTGGTATCCTGGTCCACTTCTCATCAACTGTCTCTGTAGCTCTTTCTTCAACCTTCTTGTTGGTATTTTCATATTCTTTGTATGAATTTTCACCCATCCATTTGAGATGTGTTAAGTCTTTTGGCACTTGAGAGTTTCTTAAGCTCTTCCTCAATGACACAACTTATTTTTCAGGTTTCTCACAATCTTCTTCTTTCTTCATCATTTGGACATTCCTTACTTCTCCTATTCTTCTTTCTTCTTCGAGTAGAGTTTTCAAGGAAATGTTTTCTTATCTTAGTTTCTCAAAGTATTCTAATTGTTTCTTCAAGATTACAACTGTCTTTTCACAACTACCCAATTCACTTCTTAGTTTTCTATGTGTGTCTTTGAGCTTGTTATTTTCAATCTCAACATGCTTCAATCTTTTAATATTCTCATCTTCTTGTTGAATAATTTTTGCTTCATTGTTTTCTTCTTATTCATTGAACTTTTCTTCTTCAGTTTCATTTTTCAATCCTTGGATGAGGACATTCAAATTCAACATGTCCTACTCCTTCAGAATTAAAGAAAAATCACTGACTTCTATTTGCTTCCTTAAAATTTGAGATGTTGTAATTTGCTTCAAATTCTTCTTCTTCTTATGCTTCTTCTTCCCTTGCATAAATATCTTGTAGCTTGTCCAAAATATATTTTGATGATGAACATGATCCCACCTTGGATTTCACTGAATCTGTCAATCCATCCAGGATGGTATCTATTTCCAATTTGTTGTTCATTTTTTCTTCCTTCTGAGCTCCAGTCATTGGTTTCTTCAAAGCATTGTATCCTGAAGCAACCGAAAACCAAAAATATGCCTCAAGAGATTTCAAGTAAGTTTCCATTCTATTACTCCAATATTCAAAATTGCTTCCATCAAGTGGTGGAATCCCATTTTGAATTTTGTCTTCCATTTCTTCTTAGGATCTTCCTTCCAGTGATTAAACTGTACTGAAGGTAACCCGCTCTGATACCAATTGTTGATACTGAGAGGGGGGTGAATCAATATCAAGTACAATTTAAAAACCTTTTCAACTTATGCTTAAACCATTCAATTATATCGAATGATAAATGAACAATAGTATAAGAGTTACACAAATACACCACAATACACCATGCACAATATATGAGAAATAATCAATAGTTATTATTCAAGGGAAGTAATGACTTCCAATGGTACCTATAACTTCCAAATGTAAAGGGAGGGATTAACCTCCAAGATGAAGGTACAATACTCCAATATCAAGAGAGAGTTTAACTCTCCATACTTGCCCCTTCCTTCCACCGAAGAATATATGAGAAATAATAAAACTTTACATTAAGTCATAACCATCAACCAACCATCACATAGAGCCTGATAATGCTTCCTGAGAATTCTTCAAATTCTATAATTCTTCAATTCTTGGAATACTATGATCCTGTAGATAATATTACTCTATTGTATGAAACTCCTCCAAGTTTCACTCCTTGAATCCTCCCCAAAAAGAAGTTATAGAAAGAATGGTAGACTTTATTCAATTATGGTTTATTCAGGAGAGTGAACTTTCACAAAATTCTCTGTGCTCAATATTTAACATCAGATTCAGAAATTGGCACATAAGAAACTAAAGTTCATACTGTTTCCAATGAAATTGGTCCCACTTCCTTTGGACTCTCTATGAATAAGTTATGACTGTTTTACCCGGAACACTTGTTTATTGACTAGCTTCAGGACTAGTGAAAAACCCTATCTTCCACAGAGTGTATATCCATAATTTTAGAGAATCAAGAGATGAAACTTTTACTACAAGTACCTTGATATGTCTTCACAATAACATAGAAATTTCACCATCTGAATCGTTCTAGAAAACATTTTATAGCAAAAATGGTAAGATGGCATGTAAATAACATACCTTAGAACACATCACCAAAAGACTTCATCCTCCCTTGAAATCCAGACTTCTTTACTTCTGATTTCCTATAAAATTAGACTTTTGTATCAAATGATTGTATAATCATATGTATTTATACCATTTAAGTCACTTCCTTTTAACATTAGGGCCGACATGACACTTTCTTATTTTTTAATTCTTTTCTTTAATTATCTTCAGGGCCTACATGTACTTCCTTCTTCAATTCACTTTGTCATATTCAAAAATTCATTTATCCTCAACCATGAGGATACACCTGATGTGCCACCTACCACCATAAACAACATGATGTATATTATCCATCCATGGGTTTTTTTTTCTGCAAGTACATTGTCCTTCATGTCCAAATACCTTCATCAATATTGTAGTCCAAAACCAATGACTAGGTTTGACATCAATGACAAAAACCAATCTTCCAAAAGGCTTGTCCTTGGGGATATTAAAATCCCCTCCCCTTATTTTTTCATTGTCCTCAGTGAAACTTATTTACATAGCATCAACAAGATTTTCAACATATTCAAAAATATGCAGGTATTCTGCCCACATAGCATCCTCATGCTCCCGTGTCATGTCCTCCGGACCGTACCAAGTCCACTGGACCTTTACAATCCCTATGGCTCGACTCCGAAGATGATTTCTCTTCCAGTCCAATATGCACACCAGATGCACTTGCAAGGCGCCTTCTTGAGCCACCTGAATCACATTCCAATCAATCACATGATTACAATCAGGTACATACTTCTTGAGTAATGAAACATGAAATACATTATGAATAGTCATGGATGCAGGAAATGAAAGTATATAAGAAACAGGTCCAATCCTTTCTAGGATTTCAAATGGCCCACAATATCTAGCTTCCAAATTGAAACAGTTTCCCAGCTTTAGGGAACTTATGTTGTCTTTTACTTTCAAGAAAACATGATCACCCACTTTAAACTCCCGTGGGTTCTGTTCTTATCAACATGAATTTTCCTCCTATCTTGGGCAACCTTCAAATTCAGCTTAATCTTCAATATTTTCTCTTCCATTTACTTGACCAACTCTGGCCCAATCATTTCTCTATCAGTTGGGTTGTCCTAGCTTATTGGTGTGATTTACTTTCTTCCATAAAGTGATTCAAACGAGCTCATATTCAATGATGCTTGATACCCATTGTTGTAATAAAATTATACCAAGTGTAGATAATCCTCCCATTTATATGGTTTCTCCATCACATACATCCTTAGAATGTATTATATCACTTGGTTCATCCTTTTTTTTTTCCCATCAGACTTAGGATGATAGGTTGTGCTGAAGTTTAGGTTCGTTCTGAACCCCTTGAATAACCCTCTCCAAAAATTTGAGGTAAATTTTGGGTCTCTATCAAACACAATTGCCTTGGGTATGCCATGCAATAATGCTACTTTTTTCATATAAATATCAACAACATTAACCTCTTTGTGAGTATTCTTCAATGGAATAAAATGGGTAGCTTTAGTAAGATTGTCCACCACTACCATGATTGCATCATGTTGCTTGCTTGTTCTGGGTAATCCTGTGATGAAATCGATTGTCACCACTTCCCATTTCCACTCAAGAATGGGTAATGGATGTAGTAACCCAGTTGGGTGTCTATGCTTAGCCTTTCCCTTTTGACATTCCAAGAATTTACCTATGTATTCAGCAATCTCCCTCTTCATGGCAGGCCAATAGTATTGACTCTTGACTGCTGAAATTGTTTTTTGATATCCTGGGTGTCTTGCATAAGGAACACTATGCATCTCTTTTAAAATCACACCCCTCAATTCTAGATAATTGGGTACATAGACTTTGTTTATGTACTAAAGGATTCCATCAATTCCCAATTCATAATCCTCAACCTTCTGCTGCATTTTACCATGCTGTAATTTTGTTACCAATTCCATGTATTGCAAATCTGAATTTTCATCTTCAGAAATGTTTCCTTTAAGATATGTTTGATACATGCTAATGGTTGTAGCATGCAGTTCATGCACTCTTCTACTAAGTGTGTCAACCACTTTGTTCTCCTTTCCTTTGATCTTCTTTATATCAAAGTCATACTCATAGAGGAATTCCAACCATCTACTCTGCCTAGTATTCAGAGTAGGTTGATCAAACAAATGTTTCAAACCATTATGGTTTGTCCTTAGCTCAAACCTATTTACCATGAGGTAGTGCCTCCACTTCTTCAAAACGTGCACTATGGATACCAATTCCAAATCATGAGTGGCATATATCATTTCATGCTCTTTCAACTTCATTGATTCATAACATACAACAAAGCCATTTTGACTAAGGACTCCACCCAGTCCTTCTTTACATGCATCTGTGCATACAAGTAAGTCTTTATTTGGGTTGGTGATCTTTAGAATTGGAGCACTGGTTAACAATTTCTTGAATTGCTGGAAACTCTTTTCACATTCTTTTTTCCATTGAAATTTCTTCCCCTTCCTTTGCAAGGAAGTGATGGGGTGAGATATTCTCAAAAATCCTGCAATGAACCTTCTATAGTAACCAACTAGACCCATGAAAGATATGACTTATGTCACATTCTTAGGTGTTTTTCACCCTTTAATGGACTTAGTATTTTCAGGGTCCACTGCTATCCCTTCTTTAGATATGATATGCCCCAAATAGTGAATTTTGTTTTGATAAAACGAGCACTTGCTCAATTTGGCATATAGTTGATGCTCCCTTAGAACTTGCAACACCATCCTGAAATGATGCTCATGCTCTTCCTCTGACTTGGAATAAACAAGGATGTCATCCAAAAATACAATTACAATCTTTTCTAAATATTCCTGGAAAACACCATTCATTAAGCACATAAAAAAAACTGGTGCATTTGAAAACCCAAATGGCACCACTGTGAACTCATAATGACCATACCTTGTCATGAAGGAGGTATTTCTGATATATTCATCTTTAATCCTTACTTGATGATATCCTGACCTGAGATCTATCTTTGAAAATATATTTGCATCCTTCAATTGATCAAAGAGATCATCAATCCTTGGCAGGTGATACTTGTTCTTTATAGTTACTTTATTCAACTGTCTGAAGTCGATGCACAATATCAATGTCCCATATTTATTTTTCGCAAACAAGAATTCTACACCCCAAGGTGACACACTTGGGTGTATATACCCCTTCTTCAGAAGTTCTTCAAGATGCATTTGCAATTCCTTCAGCTCTGGTGTACCCATTTTGTAGAGAGTCTTTGACACCAGGGCTACTCCAGGTGTCAAATTTATAGAGAAATCAATATATTTCTTTGGATTTATTCCTAGTAACTCCTTGAACACATCTTCAAAATATTCCAGGACTGCATGATCTTCCAAACTTATCACCTTATCCTTAGATTCTTCCTCCATATGGGCTGCAAATATTTTACAGACTTTCTTGTAGCACTTCTTCAACTGCATTGCTGAAATTTCTCGAACAATAGCTGCCCTGGAAATTTCTTGGACTATTTTATGATTTCCTTCCTCATCTAGGAAAGTAAATGTATTGTTATGATAGTCTAAGATGGCATGGTGTTGGTCCAACCAATCCATACCAATCAGGAATTCATATGATCCCAAAGGCAATATGTTCAAATATGCCTTGGTACTGAGTCCATTCATGCCCACTATACATGATTTAACCAACTCAACAACCTTTCTCTTGGCTCTTGTAGCCAGCTGCACCAACCAAGATTTCACATGCTTTCTTCTTGGCAATTGCAACCTTTCCACTACCTTGGTATCTATATAACTTTGACTAGCCCCTGAATCAATTAAAATAGTAAAGGAATGGTTATTGATCATACCTTCAACTTCAATCATGTGCTATTGAAACTCAACTTTCTTTTTGTCCAGGGCGACATAGAGCCTTGGAATTCTACTGCCCATGTCCTCCACTGTTTCTTCTTGCTGAAAATTATGGACATATCTCAATTTGTCACTTCTATGAGGGCAATCTCTATGTTTGTGGTCCCCTTTACAACCCCAACATTGCATAGGTGGTTGTCTTGGCCTTTTTACACCTACTTCAGCCATCCTGGGCTTTCTAAACATTGGCTTTCCTTGAGGATTATTCCTGAAAAAGGGTGGGTTGTTCCCCTTCTTCCTCTGTTCCCTCTTAAACTTCTTCTTGTCTTCCCAAGATTTTTGGAAAGTAGGATTTCCATTATGTTGATCATATAAGCATTTTTCTCTCCTTATGGTTTCTTCCATAGTTTTAGGATCATCATATTGGATCTTGTCACTAAGAAAAGTTGGAAGTCCACTCAAATATCTTTGGATTTTGACAGTCTCATCTTTGATGAAAGGGACATACTTCAACAACTCTAGGAATATTCTTTCATATTCATTTATATTCATGCTGCCCAATTTGAGTTCAAATAAGTCTTTCATCTTTTTGTCATAGTATCTCTTAGTTAAGTATTTATTTTCAAAGTGTTTCCTCAATTCAATCCAGGTAACATTCTTCTCTTTGATATGTTGTACTTGTAAAATCTGGTCCCACCACATGGATGCCTTTCCTTTCAGTTGATACATTGCAATTCTTCCTTCTGCATGAGAGGAGTAATTCTGCAGTTGGAAATATTTTCTCATGCCAAGAAGACATGTCTCAACATCTTCCTCCTTCTGGTGCTCTCCATCAAATGTAGGAGGTTTAATATTGTTCATTTCTCCCTTCAGTTCATCCACTCTAGATCTACAATGCTTCCTAGTAAGATATGGGCTTGAACTACTGTGTGTCATCCTCTTGGATTTTCCTTAGGAGTGATGATGGTGTTTGCCAACACTCCTTGATTTTCTCTTCTCATCAGGGGACTTGTGACTTCCTGATTTACTCGATTCACTCTCCTTATCCAATTTCTTTTCTATTCTTTCGAGGATCTACATCAACTTTATGTTGAATTCTCCCTGTTGTTCCCTCACTTTCATGAGATTTTTGTTATCTTCTCGATGAGTCTGGACATATTTCTGCAACTTTTCAATGATTTTCATCATGTTTCATTCCTTATCTATCTCTTCTTCATTCCCATTGGAGTTTGATACTTCAAATCCTATATGGACATTCATTCCTCTAACTTCATTTTCCAAACTATAACCACCATGTACCTTCACCATTTCTTTGTACTAAGTGACAATTTGGTTCGGTTATGACAATCGTTAACTTTGCAAAATGTGCAGTCATTCGAATTTTTTTCAGGATATCAGACTTTAATAATTTTCCATAATAAACCAATCTAATTCAACAAAACAATATCAAATTTCATTTTCTACAGGTCCTAGTCGGTTAAGAACCCCTCGGCTTCAATCTCTAAGCCCAGTTATATTCTGCCAGAAATTTCGATCGTTAGCCCCTTTTCTTCAGCCCTTGGTTCGCATGTGACCATGGCTATGACTTGACGCTTATCATTTGGGCACTTATCTAGAGATCTAAAACTTCGGCTCTGGGCTTCAGAGGTTTCCCTTTTTCTGTGCATCCCAACATCACAGAAAATGAGTTGTAGAATGCGTGAAGAATGATGGATCTACAGTCTACCTTCCTTCATGCACCACTTCTTCCGGAGTGTCAAGTCTACGGACTTCATGATATGGCACCACACATCCACTAGGGCCCACCATTTCCATGCTCTAACTAATAAATGCCGAAAACATCACATCAAATTTAGTACTTTTCAAATTGCGGGGACATGGGTTGGTGGTTTTGTAGTAACCCTTTGATCATTCCGCAATTGTCCCCATGCTGACACGTACCCCTTGTGGGAAACCATGGATTGGATTGTGGGACTTCCTTATGGAATTATCTATCGCACAACTTGGATCTCTGCAATGCCTCCTGACCCTCAATATTGGTAGATCGTGACCAAAGTTAATGTGGGCCCGATCCATCTAAATTATTTTTCACACTTCACTACCTTATTCCACCACCAAGAGTGTCACTCAATAGGACACACAAAGATGATATGTGGTCCAATCAGGTGCATGACATATGACACATCCTGACTGCATTTCCATCTTACCAAGGTTCTTAACTCAATGACACATGGCACACATCCCATTTGTCCACATCATCCCTAGTGATGTCAGTAGGCCACGTCACTCTGGTACTTTAGGCTTCAAGATATTTCACCTTAGCATACCCCATTTCTCCCGAACAAGCCGATTTTCTTACATGCGTCTCTTCCGACGAACAGTCTAGATTAACTCTGGACTTCAGGACTTTGGGAGTTTGCACTCTATTCACACCTTGTTTCTCCCAAATGTCATACTCCTGAACAAGCTAGCTTGTTGACATGTGTTCCTTGCTTGGATCGACGGACAAGAAATACATCAAGTTCACTCTGTCTTCTCTACACGTGATTGAGAGTTGTGACCCCGGCTTAACCTTTGGGCACTTATCTCACTTTGCAAGATTGATAGTCCTTTCTTAATGAACCGTGAAGATCAATGAACATTAGTGATTATGGGAACTCAACTTTCTCATGCTTTAATTTCCTTCCCTATCTTCGCAATGTGAAGATGCTCGTCTGTAGTGCAATCGATATCCATTGTTGATCTATTGATCGAACAAGATCAATGATCCTGAGGGATTGCGGGGTCTCAAATTACTCTCTCTTTAATTTCCTTTATGATCTCTACAATCTCTCCCCACTGCCAATCTCCCCTCAATGATATCTGACGGTCATGATTTAATCTTCTCTCAATATGATAGTTCAACTTCAAACCTTGCAGTTCCAAACCCTCGGTTACTGCAGTCTATTTTCTCTATTATCTTTCTTGAACCGCTATACCTCCAGAGCTTCCAAACACGTCCAAGGTGTTCTCTTGGCAGTATGGAATTCTATGAATTCAAATTTTGACCTTATCAACAACAATTTTCTCTGAGATTTTGATTCCATAACCACTTATATGGCTTAATTCAGGCTCAGTGTCAAAAAATAGGCTTTGAAGTTCAATTTGTCCATTTCGACAAAAATTCATTTCTCAATTTTTTGCTTCAACTTCCACCAACATGGCCCATCCAGGATCAGTGTTGAAACCATGGCTCTAATACCAATTTTTAAAATCCCCAACCACCAATAGCAAGGGAAGTTCTACTTCTTAGACATCTCTCTTAGCTCTGATGTCAATTTGTAATGTCCCCAACCACCAACAGTCGGGCAATGCCACTACAGAATTTCACTGTAATACCATTTTGTGGCAGCCCCAACCACCCAAGTCAGGTCATGCAACACCACCAACAGACTATTAAGCGTTGATAGAATGTTAATTGTTCATCCCATAATACATATATATGACATGCATTTCTAAGGAAAAAAAGGCAATAAAATATACTACTACCATACTAACTCATGTGAAATTGTTCGTAAATCATACATGTAATGAAATCACATGATAACATTGTAAGAATAATATACATACACAACAAACATCGTTAAACAAATAATTAATAATTTTCTTTCGATTATGAAGACCATTGCCTACATGCAGACCTTCCATGAACATCCCAGCCTTAGACCACACTACTCATCACTCTCAGTACTGGGTCACCCCCAAGCTAGGAATAAACTCCACTAGGCAAGGGATTCCTAGTATTGGCAAGGATATCAGGAAAGTCACACATTTCAACAGGAAGTATTCTCTCAAGAGCCACTTACGCCCACCTCTCACAGACTCTGATTCCCCACATGCCTATCCCACCCCATGAGTATACACCTTCATTGTTACATAGTTCATTAGCTACTCCACCTCCCTTCCGGGGCTTCAGCAATAGGCTGGACAAGAACTCCCATCACTTTGTAGCTGTTACTAGACTCCCTCCAGGAGAATTCACTTCCTAAGCACACTCTCTCACCTGGAGAGAGTTTCTCACAGGCATGACAACCTGCCTCTTCAATCTACGGGCCTGAAAAACCACCTTTGCAAACCACAATCCTGACAACCTGAGTCTTCTATCCAAATCCTAATACAAATGGGAAAGGGAGAAGGTAACAACATAACTCAGGTAAGGCAGAGTATGGCTCAACAAAATACCAGTGTGTGCAAGTTACATAGGTTCACGATGGCCACAGGTTCAACAATTACATAAATGGTTGGTTGCATGCTTGCTCACTGCATGAGTGAAATTTTCTGGATAAAGGTGGTTTACTAGTCAGAGAATGGAGAGAATGGTGAGAGTGTGAGATCCAACTCTATGTCTGCCCAACCTCTGTGAGTCTTCCCCCCCAAAAAAAATAATTCCAACTTAAAACTGCATGTGCATGAGCTAACACATGTCACTCATGAAACACGTTCCTTTCCATTTGGAAGTCATTCCCTCTTCCCAAAGGAGCTTAGGATATAATCATATCCTCCTATCAACATTTAGAATAATAAAAAATTATTATTGGACTTAAGCTCTTAAGATTAGTCCCTATTCCTAGCCTCTCGGGCCCCTCTCCCTTACCAAGCCTAGTGGATCTTAGTCCCCCATAATCTTTCTTCGTAGTCGGTCTACACGCAACGATGTTTTTATATTAATAATATGAATATTTACATGTGCAAAACATGCTCTTGGCCTTTAACACCTAGGTTCACCGACATTATAAACACTTAATCCTATCAACTTATAATTTCTTGGCTCACCAACCTACAAAACATGTTACAATTCATAATTACAACTGGGGCTCGCCCTTGGAGATATTACACTTCAAATCCTGTTGATAGCAACAGGCGCATCTTCATCAAACAACCACTTTGGAAGAACCTTTCCTTTCAAGGTACAAGTTAATTTTGATATTCCCATATTTTAAGGTCAGATAGATGTGGATTCTCTAGACAACTGGTTAAATCTATTAGAAAGTTATTTCTCTGTTCACCATTTTTTAGACAGGGAAAAGATCACCTTCACACTCCTTAAAGCTCTCCCCCATGTCAAACATTGGTGGGAAACTTATTGGGAGAAAAGTTCCACATAAGAGTTTGGAATATATGGGGCCGATCCCACTTGGTATTTTTTTGTGGATGCAGTAAAGGAACAATATTACCATGTTGGAAACTATGAGGAGCAGTATATGAGATGGAAAAAACTGCGGCAAGAGAGGGGCCAAGCAATTCTAGAGTTCACCAATACCTTCCATACATTGCGCATGAAGATAGGTATCAAAGACTCTGAACAACATTTGGTTTTGAAATACCTTGGGGCTCTACACAGATACATCCAAACTGAAATGGATATTCTGGAGATCTCATCACTCAGTGCTGCTTATCGATATGCTGTTAAAATAGAATAGAAATTTAAGCACCAAAAAAAATGAGAGTTCGGGTTTCCAAATCCACAACAACCAAAGTATGATAAAGACGACATTAACAAACATCTTCCTGAAAACCAATCTAACCCACAAGAAAAGAAGGGTCATGGGAAGACGAAGAATAACACTACAAAATGGTTTGATTTCCACAAAATACCCTGGCACAACACCAATGAATGTCCCTCAAAACATTCATTGGTGGACGAGATCAAAGACCAGGAGCCAAACCCTGATTCAGAATCTGATAATGAAAATACTGGTAAAAGAGAGATCATTGACGTAGACCCCACTGCTATTGTTGCAGCTGCAACAAATCAACTAGAAGAACCAAAAAATCCTGAAGAGGGGGAGAACCCTTTTCATTCACAGATGTGGGTGAAAGGGACCCCGTTGCATTTTATTGTTGATAGAATAAGCCAAAATAAACTCATCTCAGTAGAGGTCGCCAAACAGTTGGGATTTTCAACAACACCATACCCGAAGCCATACAACATTGGGTGGCTTCGCCAGGGATGATATCTTCATGTCAGCCAATAGTGTCTATTGTCATACGTCATCCAACTCTTCAAGGATGAGGTATTATGTGATGTTTCCCCACTAGATGTCTGTGATGTTCTCTTGGGCCAGCCATATATGTCGAAGCGTCATGATATTTATGAGTCTCGGCCCCATAGTATCATTGTTACTTTGCAGGGTCATCTCTACAGAATATCGGAGGTAATTATGACTATTGTCCCACCTAAAAAGTGCTTCAAGGTAGTATCTCACACTACAAATTTCAACTTCTTCACATTATGTTCAAAGCGTGAACAAAAGAATGCCACTGCAACCTTAGTCCAAGCACCTTCTATCTAATAGAAAGCAGGTCGAAAAGATTTCAAAAAAGTGTAAAGATTCCTTCTGCACAAAGGAATATCATGTACCCAGACTGGTTAAAAATTTCCAACCCTTCCAGCCACAGTTTCGTGAAAACCTTCAACAAGCTAAGCAGCGCAACTTCTCGAAAAAGGCAAGCAGATCATCAAGTGCAGATTCAACAAACACTTTTCCCTCTCCCTGGGCACTCAAAATAATGGAGACCATTGCTTCCTAATGAGGGAGGACTGATCCAGGTGGATATTAGTGGCCACCCACCTTTTCCAACAGGCTCAAAACAATTTTCTAACAATTTTGGTAATTTACTATTTTTAGCAGTTTTTAACTTCCCGGGCCATTTTGAGGGCCTAAATGAAGGTTTTTCAGGATCGAGGTTCTCAATGATAGAATAAGGCTCTAATTTATCCCCCAAAATGAATCTCCTCGAAGATACCTTTCCAACGAGCTATCGTGTTCCCCAAATGGAGATTGTATGCCAAAGTTACGCCCCTAGGAAGTTGATACACCAAACTACCCAAAATGGGGTCCACAAAACTATTGGCTTTTCATATTCTAAGGTTAGGGTTTTGGATTTTCTTTATGATAAAAAGTCATTTGGAGCCTCATTGTAAAATTATCTTCTTTCAAATGTGGGTATCCGTCACATCTCTTCTTAGAGATAAGATTCCACCATTCTAGCGAGTCTTTCACTTTGTATTTTTCACAGTCTTTGTTCATTTTCGCTCATTAATAGAAAATTGTGTATTACTATATCTTTGTGTTTATGGTTGCATCTCTGATACATTTTTTTTATACTATTGGATATTCTATATATCTCTATACATTTCTTTATTATATCTCCTCTCTCATTTAGTGCCAAAAATAATCCGGATCATTTTTCCTCTGAGATCAAAAAGAATCCCCACCCGCACCTGCCTAGCCACAATTTATTTTGAATATTATTAACCATAAAATGTATGTATTGTGTTGTTATAATTCATAGTGTAATATATCCATATGACCACAACTCACACATCATTGGGAAATTTTGTGGCTAAGGCCATATTCCTTATTATTTTATTATATTACAAGGTATGCTTATGGATGACTGAATGAAACTTGATTTGTAGGCTCAATAATTGTCTTGCGGTGTGTGTGCTTGTTTTTTGGAACAACAAACCCCTCCTAATGGAGCTACCTATATTGAAAGGATTTTTCACTTGAGTTATGAATAAATATACATCTCAAAATTTCATTTTTATTATATCATCTTGTGACGTTTTTTTATTATCTAAAATACAAAGTGTTTTCCACAAAATAATTAAGGCATTGAGGTCCACCTAGGAAATACAATTCAACCCTCTTTATCCCATAAGATAGAATGTGATTTGTTGGTATCTGTATAGTATTGGATATGTGTTATATTCTTTTCAAGACCAACCTCGTGTGTGGTCGAGGGGGTGGGGGGTCACATGGGGGTGGTTTCCCCTCTTGTGAAATGGTTTGCAAGGGGGCAAAGCCCCTAAAAGAAAATTGGATTTTTTTGCATCTATTTTTAGTGGTTTTCTAAACATTGTTTTCCCTTTTGGCGATTTTGTGGTGCGTGGGTGGATTTGCATATTAGCCAATGGTTTTATAATTCCAATTAAATAATTAGGATTGTATGATAATCGGATTCAATGGATTATGGGTTTTTGGATGGTTGTAGTCTAAAATTTCTACAAAAATTAAATTTTTCCAGCTATATTTTTTAGGGAAATTTGCCCGAAATCTAGCGAGAAATTATTAGATCCACAGTTTTGAGTGATTATTTTTGTATATTCCGAGTTCCCAAAGGGTTTTTCAACATGTTGATTCCATTTCTGCATTTAGAAATGGATTTTAAAGAACAAAAAATAGTGATTATGTGCAAATTTATATCACAGGATTCCAACAAAAAAAACATTTTTTAGAACACATAGACAATGCCTTTTTGGATGTCGTGGGATCCTATATATATTTAATTATAAAAATTGAAGTTGTATGATGATGAATAAGAATTAGAGGTGCATCTCTAAATAGATTTTTGGTTTTCTCGGTTTGGGTTTTCAAGGTAAATCGTTGTGTATATCTGCAATTGCAATTGTGTTCTTTTCCATTTTTAATAATCTTGTAGAATTCCTGCAGAAACCCCGATAGATCTAGAATTCTAGTTAAATTGAACACAAACAATTTGTTGATATTAAAGAGATGAGAGAAAGTTTTTGCTCCATAAATCAGAGAATTATATTAATAAAAAATGAATATACATGAGCAACCATTCTAAAAAAGAAGAGAGGAGGTGAATATATAGAATTTCCAACATAGAAATTCTAGTCAAAAAGAGCTAGAAATAGCTAAAATAGGTGTCATAAGCTAAGGGAGATCACATAGTTCGACCTAGACCACTAAATATACATGTTACACACTCATTAATGTCCACAAGAGTCAAGTGATGCGCATTATCTCACTTAATCTCACTTAACTGACAAGAGAAGAAGTTCCAACTCACTTAACTGACTCGAAATAGTAGTTACTAATAATAGTAACGACAAAAATCATTAATTAAGGAACAAATCTATCACTCAAAGAGGAGGTGTGAATTCCCTAATAATAGATGAGTTTTTTCATGTGGGAGTTGGAATAAATCATGAATAAATCAAGAAAATCAAGAATAAATCGAGAAAATCAAGAAAAATCAAGAAAATCAAGAACCGGGAGTTGAGTCTTGATCTAAAATTAGCACTTTGCCCTAAAATCTAGGGATGAGGCGCCCTTCTTCTCTATGTGGCCAAATTAGGTGAAATAAAGTGTAAATGAATGTATTAACCAAGATCTAGGAGTCTAGGCTAGGTATAAACTAATGTAAGTTAGGGATATGCTCCAACACCCCCCCTTAAGCCTATCTGTAATGACAAAAAATTTGAGTCCCGACAACTTGGCCATTTTAGGTACTCATTACATAAAATAATTCCTCATGAAAAGAGGAAAGAGGAAAAACCTCGTGGGAAAAAACCTCCCCCAAAAGAGGAAAAAAAATGCTGAGTGGCCAAAAGTGACCTACTCAGTTGTCTCCACCACTCCAAGCATAACTCTCAGTTCTAAAAAATTATTTTTAGTGAAGGACTTGGTGAAGATGTTTGCAACCTCAGAGAGTGACTTTGTATCTGAAACAAGTGACATATAGAAATGTATGGGAAACAAAGGTTTTGTGGAAGCCATGGCTTGAGGAGCCCCAAAAAACTGTGATCTAGTCCTTCTTGTATCCGCAGGATCACCGACTAGTTCACCCGCATCTTGCAGGGTTTTCTTTGCCCAAGTTGGCAAATGAGTTGAAGAAGCCATGACCTGCTCCTCATCCTCTATATTAGACCTAAAAATATTCTCTGATGGTTTTTCTTAAGTTCTCGAAGAAGTTTCTGACTCCTCCTCATTAGTGACAACAAGCGGTTCCTCGGCAGGGTCTTCTGAAAAATCATGCAATGATTCTTCTTCAAACTTCACACTTCGAGCTAGAATGAACTTTTCAGTGTGAGATTCCAGAAATATATATCCTTTGAAACCTTCAGGATATCCAACAAATATGCATTCAACACTTTGAGGCTCCAAATCCTTCCTCTTATCTGTCGGAATGTGAGCTCATGCTCGTGAACCAAAAATACGAAAGTGCGACATTTTCGGTTTCTTACCGGTCCAACATTCAAAAGGAGTGGTGCCTCTGAGTGATTTGTGAGGAAATAAGTTTTCAATGTATGCTTCACAATTAATAGCTTCAGGCCATAGCTTGGGATCTAATGATTTCAATTGTAGCATACAATTTTCCATCTCTTTTAAGGACCGATTTTTCCTCTCCGCAACACCGTTATGTTGTGGTGTATATGGCATTGTGTGTTGTAGTTGTATACTGATTGAAGGCTGCAGGAATGGGCCCATAATTTCACTGTGAATCATCTCAAGTGGTGAAGAAGCTCTCTATGTCTTCCCTTTGTCAAACTTTTTATCTGGATGCTTGCCAAGAATGCATCCTTGACATACACCGCTTGTGAATTTAGTAGCTGACAATCCTTCTACCATGTTTTCCTTGTTGAGTTGATGCAAGTAATTATAGTTTAGATGGAAAAATATTTCATGCCATAACCTTTTGATATCATTAGATTGTGATATAAATACAATGTTAATAGATTTAGGAAAAAAGTGGGAGAAGAAATACAAACGAGAGCTGTGATCTGCAATTCCATGTGCAGGTTGTGTGCCTGTGGAAATGTCGGTAATCACTGCGGAGTCCAGAGTGAACTCCACCTTCCTTCTAGAGATAGAATGAGTGATATGATATATCGAGAGAATATATGCAGATAGCGAGGGTACATGAAGCACATTTTTGAAGCATCCTCCTTCAAGATCAACAATTCCTTCTCTGCACACCTTTGCGGGTGTGGCATCTCCCAAGTAAATTGGGGATCTGGTGCTTTCTTCAATGGAGGAAAATTCATATTTTGATGTAGCCATATGGTTCGATGCACCTGAATCAAGGATCCAAGATGATGGAGTGGATGTGACAGCCATTAAATCATGACCATCTTGTGCTCTCCCTCCCGTTCTGTTATCATCTTTCTTCTTTGCATTTTTGGGCACCGTGAGATTGTGTTGTTGCAATTGCTTAGCCATCTCATCGATAGTCTTCCTCATGCAATTTTCTTCGGGATCAAAACCTTTGGAATAGTAGCTACAAAGTGTTCTTTCCTTCTTCTTCTTCTTACCCTCGGGCTCAAAAGAGTTCTTTGAATATTGTGCAAATCTCTCCTTCTTCGATTTAGGAAATTTACCCGTTCCTTTTTCCTTGTCTTTTCCACTGCTCTTTGGAGCATCAGTAGCTACAAGTGCTTGGTTCTTGGAACACTTGATGGCACCCATTTGGACTAACTTATCTTTCTCTTGAGTCAATGCTACAATGAAATCATTCAATGGAGGCATTTTCCATTTTTCCTGAGTCAGTTTAGATGCTTGAAAAGACGACACAAATACATAATATTCAAGGCCTAATTTTGAGAGAATTGAAAGGATGAGTTGTTCTTCCCCTTTCCTGACTCCACATGAATTAAGTTCAACAAGGAGGGATTTGAAATTGGTGAAGAATTATTGCAGGTCACTGAAATGAATTTGACTTAGGGATATGAGTTCATTCTCCAATTGATGCACTCTCATTGCATCCTACTTGCCGAATAGTCCTTCCAATGTGGTCCAGACCACATCGGGAGTAGTGGCTCCAATGAAATGAAAGAGGAGTTCTCTGGAAATTGATAGGCATATCATCCCAATTGCTTCATCTAATTTATTGAAATACTTTATCTTCTCTGCTACAGCAGTCGGTTCTTTCTCCATTCCCATTGTTACCCGGTAAAGCCCTTTGCTTCGGATGAGTAGAGAGATCTCTGTCTTCCATTTGAAGTAATTGAAAGGATTTATAATGAGTTTTGTGGGCTGAGAGAGTTGATCCATTGCTTATTTTTGTGCCTCCTGATGATCTATACCTGCAAATAAAACCATGTGCAATCCACTAGATTCAATCTAGCTCTGATACCATGTAGAATTCCTACAGAAACCCCGATAGATCTAGAATTCTAGTTAAATTGAACACAAACAATTTGTTGATATTCAAGAGATGAGAGAAATTTTTTGCTCCATAAATCAGAGAATTATATTAATAAAAAATGAATATACACGAGCAACCATTCTCAAAAAGAAGAGAGGAGGTGAATATATAGAATTTCCAACATAGAAATTATAGTCAAAAAAAGCTAGAAATAGCTAAAATAGGTGTCATAAGCTAAGGGAGATCACATGGTTCGACCTATACCACTAAAGCTACATATCACACACTCATTAATTTCCACAAGAGTCAAGTAATGCGCATTATCTCACTTAATATCACTTAACTGACAAGAGAAGCAGTTCCAACTCACTTAATTGACCCGAAATAGTAGTTACTAATAATAGTAACGACAAAGATCATTAATTAAGGAATAAATCTCTCACTCAAAGAGGAGGTGCGCATTACCTATTAATATATGAGTTTTTGCATGGGGTATTTGGATTAAATCATGAATAAATCAAGAAAATCAAGAATAAATCGAGAAAATCAAGAAAAATCAAGAAAATCAAGAACCGTGAGTTGAGTCTTGATCTAAAATTAGCAGTTTTCCCTAAAATCTAGGGATGAGGCACCCTTCTTCTCTATGTTTCCAAATTAGGTGAAATAAAGTGTAAATGAATGTATTAACCAAGATATAGGATTCTAGGCTAGGTATAAACTAATGTAAGTTAGGGATATGCTCCAACAAATCTTTGTGTGCATTACATTACTGTAAACGGTTTAAACCTTGCATTTGGTATCATAGAGGTTATTAGATTTAGGGGGATGCCTTTCTGGCTAGGGGTTTGAATCAAGTCTTTGATTGAGCTTGTTACACCGGGAGCTTTGTATTATCGATTTTTGTGGTGAAAAGAAACGTCGAGAAATTCAAAAATAGAGATCGAGAAATTTAATGGCAAATTTTTTGAGTTATGGAAGCTCAACATGGAATATTTGTTGGTATAAAAATATCAATGGGTCATTGTGGACCCAAGAAATGCACCTATAGGAACATCAACAAAAAACTTGGAAAAATTGGATCAAAAGGCAAAGACCACAATCCGGTTGTGTATCTGAGATTCAATATTACCAAATGTGTCAAGGGAAGATACAACTAAGGAATTATGGAATAATTTAGGGGATTTGTATCATTATGAGAACCTAGTAAAAAAAACTTCCTATGGAAGAATTTCTACAACCTAAGGATGAAAGATGGAGACTCGGTGACAAAGCATCTGAATGCCTTCAATATTGTAGTAACTCAATTATTGTTTGTTTATATTAATATTTATGATGAATATAAGTGTATGAATTTATTTGTCTCTTTAATAGACTTGTGCGATAGTCTAGTTTTGTCCATAGGTAGTAATGCAACTACTTTAAGTTTTGATGATGTGGTGTAATCCTTGTTGTCGGGGGAGATGAGGTTGAAAAAAATGGAAATCCAGAGCACGGATGCCTTATTTACAAGAGGATGCTCCTAGGAAATAATTAGAAATAAGTCTTGAGTGGGAGATATAAATATCCTAGAAAATCTATATAGGTATGATGGAGATGAGGAAAATAATGGAATTACAAGGAACAAAGAAGATCCAAAAGTGTTGAGAGAGGGAAGGGAAATAATAATGCCTCTTCTACAGAAGAAAAAACTTCCACAGATGGAGGAGGGGATGTGTACTCAAATTCTTTAAGAACACATGCATATCATGAGGCATGGTTGGTCGAATTAGGTGAATACTTCCATATGACTCCTCATAGGGAGTGGTTTTACTAATATGAAAGGTATGTTAAGGGTGATGTTTTTCTAGGAGATGACTTGATAACAAAAATAATAGGACAAGGAAAATTCAATTTTAAGCTCATGAATGGTAGGAATAGAACACTCCCTAGTGTTCTTCACATCTCAATATTGGTCAAGAATTTGAATTCTATAAGTAAGATGGATGATGAAGATATAAAAATAATATTTTGAAAAGGAAACATGTAGGATGGTTCGAGGGGCAATGGTTTTTTTCAAGAGCGATTGGATTGGAACTCTTTATAATTTGTTGGGAGGCACTATTAGTGATAGGTGAAACAATTCCATTATTCTTCAGATTGGAGCTAAAGAAGGAAAGACTTATATAGTCTCCAGAGAAAACACTATGCTATGGCATCAAAGACTATGTCATATAGGAGAAAAGAGACTTTAAGTACTACATGATAAAGGTATGGTTGAAGGTATGTCCAGTTACTCTTTGGATTTTTATGTTTGTGAACAGTGTTTATATGGGAAGAAGAATTGTGTAAGACTTTCCTTTGATGCTACAAGGGAAGAGGGAATATTACAGTTGGTGCACATTGATGTGTTTGGACCTATTTTGGTTCCATCACTTGGTAAATATATGTAATATTTCTCAATTATAGATGAATTCTCAAGGAATACATGGATTTATTTCCCGAGGAAAAAATATGAAGTCTTTGACAAATTTTAAGAGTTTAAGGCTCTTGTGGAGAATTAGATAGAGAAAAGAATTAGGTTGTTCAAGACATATATTGGTGTATAATTATATGGAAATAAATTCATACAATTATGTAATAAGTGTGGTATAGAAAGGAAGAATAATACTCCATAACCACTTCAACAGAATGGAGTTGCAGAAAGGATGAACATGACACTGATGGAAAAATCAAGGCACATGCTCAGTGGTGTTGAGTTAGGACAAGAATTTTGGGCAGAGGAAATGAGTACTACATGTTACCTGATCAATCAATAACCCTCATCAGCACTGGATGACAATAATCCATACAAGGTATGGACATGTAGGAAACCCTCTCTTACATATCTCAGGGCATTTGTATGTGATGCTTATGTACATGCTCAAAAGAAAAATAGAAGTAAGATAGATAAAAACATTGAAACATGTATCTTTATTAGCTATAGAGATGGTTTGAAAGGTTATAAGATTTGGAACCAATAAACTAAGAAGGTAGTGTATAGTCAAGATGTGGTATTTAGAGAAATCAAATATGTTTTCAAGCAAGAAGTCCTACCCAGGGAGGAATATATAGAGAAATTAGAGTTTGAATTGAAGGAAAATGAATCAAAATATATAGAAGAACATGAATAAGAAGAGGAAGAACTTGATACTACGGTATTGATGAGATTTGTTCCAAAATGAAGAAAACTGAAAGGGTATACTCCGCCTAATCTTTCTCTAATTTTCTTTTGTTTATTACTAATTATGATCCTAGAAATATTAGGGACATAGTGGATTCAAAGGAAAAAAAACTATGGAAAAAGTCCATGGTTGAAGAAATGGATTCCATGGACAAGAATGAGGCTTGGGATCCAGTGGAGTTTTTGGTTGGAATAAATCCCATTAGAAGAAAATGGGTATTTAAGAAGAAGTTATAGAGCGAACTAAATATTTCTTTGAATAAAACAAATAAATTTCATTAAGTCTCATTATTCCACCTAAAGAGGCTTTAGGAAAAACTAACTCCTTTGAGGAATGAATATTCCTATTCATGTCTTCCATGTTAACCCACAAAGGATGACTAGACTCCCCTATCAACATTTGCATATGTTGATCCTCATTCTTATCATCATAATTTTTCATAAAATTTTAGCTTTTTATTTTGTTCTTGTCACTTTTTACCTTGTAGGAACAACATAAACATGGAAAAAATTAGCTTGTGGATGTCTTGGGAGATGACATATTGAACAAGAATATGTCATGTTCTCATAATCCAAGACCCAAGTACAATGAAGTTTTTTTGATTTGAGAAGCTTTTTGTGTAGAAGACCCATACTAAGATTCATGTGAACATAAATGTAAGCATATGTACACAATTGAATGTGAGAGTTCTCCCAAGATAATATTTGATGTAAGTTCCCAAAGAGTTCTCACTATCCTCAAAATATAGTAAATGATAGAAATGTATTGGTAAATTAGGAGGATTAATCTAAACTGACATTTCTGTAATTGATATAGAATTAGGAACAAAATTTGGAAACCAAGGAGTTATAAAAATCCTCGCATTTCACCAAAAGAATAAAAAGAATCCTTTTTAACAAAAAAAGATCTCACATTTCTTTGTCAAAGTGGAATGAATCACATTGATATAAACATGAAGTAGGACACCAATACCCATTAAATCAACAAATGACTATGTCATTTTCATACAAGGAATGTAGATGGTTGAGTTTTGGAAATGTAATATCGACCATCAACACCTCCTCAACATGCTTTGCTATATAATATCAACATAACTTTTTCACTGCATCCCTAAAATACATCCCAGTGCCCAACACTCATGCAATGACAATGCCAAAATAATAGTAGAATCATTCGAAATATGATGATAAAAAAGATGAAATATATCCTCTATTTGTTTATGCTTATAAAGAAGGAATGACTGGGAAATGTGAATCTGTAAGGTACCAGATATATTATAATAGAAGAAAACATAAATACTACAGAGAATAACAGGGAAACAATGCAATATATGAAACCACAACACCAAAATAATACCTTTATTGATGGGAAACAATGTCCACTTTCCTCTTCAAGGGGGAAACTTCTATCATAGAAACTCTCTATTGCAATAATTCTCAAGAAAAATACTTCTCATGCCCTCGAATCCTATTTAAACTAAATCTATCTACCAAAGGAATAGTCTAGAGGAAGATCTTCTAGAAGCAGAAGCTTCTATTAGATATTCTTACATTTGACTTGTTCTTCCTTATTACTAGGCCTTATTAATAGCATCCTTTATTACATGGAAAACATATTAGTCTACCTATATGAGGGGTTAGGAGGTTAGGTCCCTAGCATGCCCTCCACCATAAAAATGACCTTGTCCTCAAGGATTGAGATGCATAAATTGTTGCAAAATGGTAGCTGACTCCCAGGTGGCATATCATGGACTTGTATATTTCCATTGTACTAACACTTCCTTCATGGTGCGTTGATGGAGATGACACTCACATTGTTCCAAGAATGCTTGTGGATACAACTATATGGAGCCTTCTTCATCCAACTCGGAGAGACGAGTTTGAGTTTGGCTCTTAGTTCTAATCACCTTCTTTAAGCATGAGACATGAAAAATAATATGGAGCTTATAATTACTTTGAAAATATAACTGATAGGCCACTTGTCCCACATTCTCTATAATTGTATTTTTGGATCTTCAGTGGACTAGAAGGAGGGGTAGGAGTGGCAAGTTTAGGGTGGTGAAGAAAGGATGGTTTGTGGGTTTGAGAAGAGATAATATGTTGTGCTTCCTTATCTCTTTTATTACCTTCCACCTAGCTTTGAGGGAGATCCATGAGGACATGAGAACAAATCTCATCCTTGATGCC
>ML786779.1:85458-98414 GCA_009831015.1 Picea engelmannii | reverse complement strand
TTATTTGAAATTCCTTGAAAATCATCACATATGCAATCAAGATTTAGAGATTCTTTACCTTTAATAATCTTGATGGAGTGGTCTTCAACATCTTCTTTCTTTTCTTGATATGTCTCCTCTAGCTTTAGCCATAGATCCTTGGCGGAAGTGCATTGTCCCATGCTCTCTTTGATAGGGCTTGAAAGTCCACTAAGAATGGTCTTCAGAGCCAATGCATCATTCTTCTTTCCTTCCCTTTGATCTACAAACTTTGACTTTTTCTTCAACAGAACTGATCCATCAATGGCTTCCTTCCAAATAGCTACTCCCATTGTCTTCAAATACACTCTCATCTCTATTCTCCAAGTAGAATAGTTTTCCTCATCAAGGATTGGCATTTCATCATCCATTTGTGTGTCTATGGATATCCTTCAATCTTGTTAAGGATTGTAGTGAAGGCCTGATCTAATACCAATTATTGGACACACCTACCACACTTAGCGGGGGGGGGTGAATGAGTGTGGGGATATTTTTCCCAAAACTTCTCTCTTACACAAAAAAATCCTTAGTTAACATTCACCATTTGCTCATTACTCGTTGTTGTCATTTATAATAAGTTATATGTGAATACATATCAACAAAATATATCAACAACATATCATCAACAAATCATTTCCACAAGGAACACAAAGAACACAAGATGTATGTACAATTTTTCTTTTTATTATGGAATTCAATCTGGGGGGTTTTCAGCAACAACTGAATAGATTACAACTATACAAGATCACCAACTCTATATGCAAGACTCATCTTACATTATCAGCACCAACTGAGATGATGCAACTATCCTCAACAGATATCAATCTGTCAACATAAACAAGTGCATCAACCATGCACCAACATGTGCCAAACAACCTGAAATCGACCTGTACCATAAACAAGTGCATCCAACCATGTACCAAGTATATACCAATCATGTTTCAACTACTCATCAACAATGAATCATCAATATGTACCAACATCATCAACTATACACCTCATGTATGTGCCAACTCATCAACAACTTGTCTCAACCGTGACTAGTTTTGTATTAGTCAACAACCCCAACTTGAAATAATAATAACTTTGTACCTGTAATGAATAAATATATGAAACATATACACAATGTTCTTTAGTGTGTTTTATGCAATTCCTCCAAGTGGCACTACTTGGAACCTCTCAGAATAGGAATTATAGCAAAAACGACATACCTTGTGAATTCCTCACACAAAATATTCATTTAATTGATATGAAATTGTTACACAGCATACTAAAGGATTTACCCTAACCAACACATTTGGTCTCACTAAATTTGGATCTGTTATGAAGAAGTTATGACATTTTTACCCGAAACCCCTGTTTTTGACTAGTTTCAGGACTAGCCACAAACCCTATTTTCCACGGAGTGTAACTCCCAAAATACAACGACCCACAAGTTGAAATTTTTACCACATATACTTCCGTATGTTTTCTCAATGGAATATAAATTTCACATTCTGAATCATTATAGAAAAAAAATTATAGCGAAAATGGTGAGATGACCTGTAAATAACATACCTTAGAAAGCATCATCAAAAGAATTTATCCTCCCTTCAATTTCGGCCCTCTTTTCTTCACCTTCCTTCTGAAATTAGGCTTAGATATCCTTTGTTACCTTAGTCACCTATATATCTTCAATATTCTCAAGTGTTCCACACCAAAAATGCTCAAGAAGCTCTCACAAGAAGCTCTCCATCAATACTCCAAAATATATTCTCACAAGAAGCTCTCCATTGATCCACAAAAAGGATGATCTACAAGAGACCATTGCTATATTATTTATACTTTCATTCTCTAGGTCACTTAACCCATTTTTAGGTCATTTAACTCATTTCTAGGTCACTTAACCTATTTTCCCTATTTTAGGGTTAACCACTTTCCATAAATAGAAATTTCTCCAATATTTAAATATTCCTTCTTGATTTTCTCATCTTACTTTATCATTTCTTGATTTTTTCACTTCTCTCTATTATTTAAATAATCCACCTTTACTTTGTCACCTTACTTTATCATTTAAATAATGATTTCTTCTTTTAGGTCACTTAACCCATTTCTAGGTCGCTTAACCTATTTTCCTTATTTTTAGGGTTAACCACTTTCCATAAATAGAAGGTTCCCCAATACTTTATCATTTAAATGTTTCTTCTTGATTTTGTCACTTCTCTTTATTATTTAAATAATCCACATTGACTTTGTCACTTTACTTTATCATTTAAATAATGATTTCTTCTTTTAGGTCACTTTGACTTATTTGACCTTGGGGGCTTCAAGCCTTCATGTGGGGGTCCTTCATCTTCGTAAGGCCATAACTCTCAAACCATGAGGATTTATGTGACATTCCACATATCACCAGAAATGGCATGACAAAAAATATCCATATAGGATAGTTTCACCAACAATTTCCTTGATCTTCATCTCATTATTCCACATACAAGTATGGGTTCTCCAACCATTCTTCTAGGATAAGTCAATCTGTAAAGCGTATTCCCTTGAGGGCTTTCACCATAATGGGTCCACTTTGGAGTTCATCCATTTGTGCACCTTGTCAATCATGATAACAAAATAATGAGAGCAAGGGTCTTCCAACCATTCTTCTAGGATAACTCAATCCGCAAAGCGTCTTCCCGTGAAGGCTTTCACCATAAGGGGATGACTTTGGAGTTCATCCATTTGTGCACCTTATCAATGATGATAAGACAATAATGAGTCATCTATACATTTTTCCAACAATGCATCATATACCAATGAAACCACAATAATCCATCTTCGTCATGTATCAATGACAACTCATTGATCCATGTTCATCATATCAATGACAACTCATTGATCCATATTCATTTATGCATTCTCATCAAGGAAAATACATATTATATTACATCAATCATCAATCAATCAATCCTTTGACATCAATCAATCACTTGACATCAATCAATGACATTAATCAATCAAACCATTGGCATCAATGACAACATGATCCAACAAATCATTCTAGAAAAAAAGAATCATACATGCCCTCCATGTGGAAATAAAACCACTCAAAGGAATATATAAAGTCTTCCACTATGCCAGATTGTTTCAACTTGATCAAACGACCAAAATGGTGGGTGTAAGTTTCAAATCGTTCATAAATCTCTGCAAAAAATTATGTCTAAGCCACATACCCTTTGCAGGAATTGTTTCTCCATTGCCACCATTGCCAATGTCCACAATATAGATGGAGAACACCATACTAGAGTTTGGCCAACTCATTAGTAATATTTTAGAAATAGAAATAGTGTTCCATTTGAGTGACCCAGCCTATGGGATCCAAGCCATCAAATTTGTTCACCTCCACGAGAGGGGGATGCAGTTCTCACTGAAAGTGGTTGGAAGGAAAGGATGTGGATTGGGAGGATTCAGGATCGCTAGGGTTATAAGGTATTGTAGAAGAGAAAGGATCTAGGGCGTTCTTAAACCAGGTGGTCAAATTGTTCACTACATCCTAGGATTGTTGATATATGGTTGTCAATTGAGTGATGTATGTGGGAAGTGACTTGAGCAAAGAAAGCTGGGAGATGATGTTAGAAACACTATAATTAGGGAAAGAAGCATCAATCTAGGTTTGTTCATTAGCTTTGTCCAAGGAAGTGAGACATTGTTCTCAATCTTAGCTGTGGGTGTGGGCCATGGGGATGGGGAAAGGTGGGGGGGTGGAACCACACAGAAAGGGGTTATCGGTGAATGATACCACAATGATCAATGCAAATAGAGGAATTCAATGGGATAGGTTCCAAATAGGGGTGTCTATAACGGTCGAGTCCATTGGTAAAAAAAAAAGGATGAAAAATGATACGTATGACTGCAATTAGGGTGAAGAGAGGAATCCAATGGGATCAATCTCAAATAAGGGTGAAGGTAGGACCCAAACTTTATTTTAACTCCTGTAGATTTAAACTTTGATTTGAATAATATTGCATTGACAAAATGCCTAGATTCTTAACAAGAAGAAATGTGTAGTAATTTTGAAGCCTGAATGCAGGAGGCAAGGTTGCACGCCAATAGACTTTGTTTGTTATTTTTTTGTTCCATTCTTTTTCGAGGGGTTAGTGTATTAAGGGTTTCTACACAAAATGGTTTTCCTTGTGATATAACTCTTTGATATATGAGTGGGGTTGAACAACAGTACTTGGCCCAATATCTTAGGGAACCAACTAAGGAGGCTAGACCGTACCCTTAGTCGTACTACAAGATTACATAGATACTAGAGAGTATCTTCCCAAGTGTTTTTATCGATAGCATTATAGAAGTCAAGTGACCAATCGGTTTATTTACGAAGGGCTTCAGGAAATCTAGGCCAATCTATATAGATGTGTTATTAGATGCGCTACCACTCGAAGGGGTACCAATAAGAGTTACAAGGGTGGCCAACAATGTGCGCTTAAGAACGACTTGTAGTTCCTATGTGTATGCTTCCCTGACTGCGGATTTATGCGTTGAACGACAGATCTCTATAGTTTAAAGACACTTGAACATGTCTCTACCCTAAAAAAAATAACCCGCAATTCCTGCCGAGGAAAGTGCTCTGATACCACTTGTAAGGTACAAGATCTATTATAATAGTAGAAAACATAAATATTGCTAAGAATAACAACAAAATAATGCAATATATGAAACCATAGCACCAAAATAATACCTTTATTGATGGGAAACAATGTTCACTTTACTCTTTGAGGGGGAAACCTCCAGCACAACAGTGCTCTATTACAATAATTTTGAAGACAAAGACTTCTCATGCCATCTACTTGTATTTATACTAAATCTATCTACGAAAAGAACAATCTAGAGGAAGATCTTCTAGAAGTGGAAGTTTCTATTAGGTCTTCTTTCATTTGACTTATACTTCCTTATTACTAGGCCTTATTAATATCGGCCTTTATTACATTGAAAATGTATTATTCTACCTACGTGAGGGGTTAGGGAGGTTAGGTCCATAACATAATCCCTAGGCTATGCTTCAATTTCCGCTTTAAATATAACTCATAGCTCTGAGAGTTCACCCACATATGTAAGGTTTTCCTAGAAATTGACTTGAACATAATATGAAATTTGATCTTGGTATCAAAATCTACAAGCCTTTCATTAAAAACTTGATAAGTAGCCTTGGAACTACCATAAAAAATTGGCAGTCAAACATTTTAGCATTCATATTCAAACACCTTACATAAATTTCATCGAATATTTTGCTTCCAGATGTTAAAACTACTTGAGTAAGCAATTTATCAAACACCTAGATCCTTAAGAAAATTCAAACACTTTTCTTTCAAACAAATCAAGAAACACATGTCATTCATCTGCAATACTTTGGCATTGATTGTGTGTAATCATTTTGTCAAACAGATGCTAAGTGCTGAGAAATTGATTATTAATTTTTTTTAGATCTAGGAGAATCGATAACTAATCGTGATTAATGAGGTGAGGCCTAATTTCAAATCCAAATGATTAACACTATAACCCTTAGGCTAGTGTCAAGTGCTCGCAAGCCAAGACCTAGTAGGAAACTTATGACTTGGCAAATATCAAGACATCTTGAAGCCCATAAACCCTAGGCCATAAGTCAATTACTAATTATAACTCATCTCTTTGTATTTTAATATGAGGTAATGTTTTCATTGACAAGACCAAATTTTGATTAAATCTTTACCAAATTTGAGGAAGTCCTCTACATTCTCATAATGACCCAGTTTCCCATATTAAAGTTCACTAAAATCCATTTAATTTAACAAAAATGTATTAAATCTTTTAGAGTGCCCAAACACCTTTTTCATTAACACTCACCCAAATAGTCACTACTTCATACTTCATATTATCTAGAAATAAAGAAATTGGATTTTAATGGTATTTTTTTAAGTTTTCAGAGAAATTGAAATATTTTATTCTATTTATTTATGGATTAAAATTTATGTTCAAATCTAAAATTTATGTTCAAATTTTATTTATTTATGGATTTGGTTAAGTAGAAACTAAATTGGTTATAAAAACCTTTGTTTGTTATAAATAAGTGTATGAGATCCCTTTCGTCCAAAGATTTTACTGGTAAAGTATACAAAGATTTGAACATGCAACCTCTTTGAAGGAAACACATGTTCTTAACCATTAGACCCACTGAAAGTGTATCAATCCTCTTGGAATGCACCAAATTCAAACTCAGTGTTCAATCTCCATGTTACTTTGTAGACACACCAATTCCATCTTAATGTACGACATTAATTGGATATATAGCCTTTATTTTGAACGGATTAAAGTTGTACATTCAATTTCAAATTCTAAATATTAAAAGTCAAACCTTGTGGGAGGTAGATATTGACCGATTCTTTCATTTCTGTAACAGGAGAATCTTCTCAGTCCTCAACAATTGAATACGCAATTATGTATATCGGGATCGAAATAGAACTCTAACCATGGAAGTTGAGGCACATAGGCAGAGTGTTGCAATGACAGAGAAATGGGGTAAGGCATTAAGTATGGATTTTAATGTCGTGGTGGTGTTAATAGTCACTGTCACTCGTGATTTTGATATAGAGAGAGATGGTGTCTATAGTTCTATCGATTTCATTATCGATAAACAACGCACTATCGTGTGCCCTAAATGGATATCGTATGCCAAATTTACGTCCCTATGAAGTTGATACACCAAACTACCCAAAACGGGGTCCACAAAACCATTGGATTTTCATCTTCTGGGGTTAGGGTTTTGGATTTTCTTTATGATAAAAAGGCCTTTGGAGCCTCATTGTAAAATCATCTTCTTGCAAATGTGGGTATCCGTCACATCTCTTCTCAGAGATAAGATGCCACCATTCTAGAGAGTCTTTCACTCTGTATTTTTTACAATCTTTGTACATTTTCGATCATTAACAGAAAACTGTGTATTACTATATATTTGTGTTTATGGTTGCATCTCGGATACATTTATGTTATATTATTGGATTTTCGAGATATCTCTGTACATTGAACCCCCCCCCTGGCATGCCTGGCCACAATTTATTTGGAATATTATTAACCATAAAATGTATGTATTTTGTTGTTATAATTCATAGTGTAATATATACATATGACCACAACTCACACATCATTAGGAAATTTTGTGGCTAAGGCCATATTCCTTATTATTTTATTATATTATAAGGTATGGTTATTGATGGCTGAATGAAACTTGATTTGTAGGCTAAATAATTGTCTTGCAGTGTGTGTGCTTGTTTTGTGGGACAATAAACCCCTCCTAATGGAGCTACCTATATTGAAAGGATTTGTCACTTGAGTTATGAATAAATATACATCTCAAACTTTCATTTTTATTATATCATCTTGTGACCTTTTTATATCTAAAATACAAAGTGTTTTCCACAAAATAGTTAAGGCATTGAGGTCCACCTAGGAAATACAATTCATCCCACTCTCTATCCCATAAGATAGAATGTGATTTGTTGGTATGTTTATAGTATTGCCTATGTGTTATATTCTTTTCAAGACCAACCTCGTGTGTGGTCGAGGGGGTGGGGGGTCACATGGGGGTGGTTTCCACTCTTGTGAAATGGGTTGCAAGGGGGCGAAGCCCCTTAAAGAAAATTGGAAAATTTTGCATCTATTTTTAGTGGTTTTCTAAACATTGTTTTCCCTTTTGGCGATTTTGTGGTGCATGGGTTGATTTGTGTCCTAGCCAATCCTTTTATAATTCCAATTAAATAATTAGTATTGTATTCTAATATGATCCAATGGATTATGGGTTTTTGGATGGTTGTAGTCTAAAATTTCTACAAAAAAAAAAAATCGGCTATTTTTTTGGGGAAATTTGCCCGAAATCTAGCGAGAAATTATTAGATCCACAGTTTTGAGTGATTATTTTTGTATATTTTGAGTTCCCAAATGGTTTTTCAACATGTTGATTCCATTTTTGCATTTAGAAATGGATTTTAAACAACAAAAAATAGTGATTTTGTGCAAATTTATATCACAGGATTCCAACAAAAAAAAAAGTATTTTTTAGAACACATAGATAATGCCTTTTTGGATGTCGTGGGATCCTATATATATTTAATTATAAAAAATGAAGTTGTATGATGATGAATAAGAATTAGAGGTGCGTCTCTAAATAGATTTTTGGTTTTCTTAGTTTGGGTTTTCAGGGTAATTCTCTGTGTATATGTGCAATTGCAATTGTGTTCTTTTCTATTTTTAATAATCTTTGTGTGCATTAAATTACTGTAAAAGGTTTAAAACTTGAATTTGGTATCAGAGAGGTTATTAGCTTTAGGGGGATGCCTTTGTGGCTATGGATTTGACTTAAGTTTGTGATTGAGCTTGTTACACTGGGAGCTCTGTAGTATCGATTCTTGTGGTGGAAAGAAATGTCGAGAAATTCAAAAATAGAGATCGAGAAATTTAATGGGAAATTTTTTGAGTTATGGAAGCTCAACATTGAATATTTTTTGGTATAAAAATATCAATGGGTCATTTTGGTTCCAAGAAATGCACCTATAGGAACATCAACAGAAGACTAGGAAAAATTGGATCAGAAGGCAAAGAGCATAATCCGGTTGTGTCTCTAAGATTCAATATTACCAAATGTGTCAAGGGAAGATACAACTAAGGAATTATGGAATAATTTAGGGGATTTTTATCATTATGAGTCCCTAGTAAAAAAAAAAATCCTATGGAAGAAGTTGTACAACCTATGGATGAAAGATGGAGACTCGGTGGAAAAGCATCTGAATGCCTTCAATATTGTAGTAACTCAATTATTGTTTGTTGATACTAATATTTATGATGAATGTAAGTGTATCAATTTATTTGGCTCTTTACCAGACTCATGGGATAGTCTATTTTTGGCCATAGGTAGTAATGCAACTACTTAAATTTTTGATGATGTGGTGTCATCCTTGTTATCAGAGAAGATGAGGTCGAAAAAAATGGAAATCCAGAGCACAGATGCCTTATTTGCAAGAGGATTCTCCCAGGAAAGAAATAGAAATAAGTCTTGAAGTGGGAGATCTAAATCTCCTAGAACATCTTCACAAGTATGATGGAGATGTGGAAAAGAATGGAATTACGAGGAACAAAGTAGATCCAAAAGTGTTGAGAGAGGGAAGGGAAATAATAATTCCTCTTCTACAGAAGAAAAAAACTCCACAAATGGAGGAGGGGATGTGTACTCAGATTCTTTAAGAACACATGCATATCATGAGGCATGGTTGGTCAACTTAGGTGCATACTTCGAGGGGCAATGGTGTTTTTCAAGAGAGTTTGGAATGGAACTCTCTATAAGTTTTTGGGAAGAACTATTATTGATAGGTGAAACAATTCCATTGTTCCCGAGATTGGAGATAAAGAAGGAAAGACTTATATAGTCTCCATAGAAAACACTATGCTATGGCATCAAAGACTATGTCATATAGGAGAAGAGGGACTTTGAGTACTACATGATAAAAGTATGGTTGAAGGTATGTCCAATTACTCTTTGGATTTTTATTTTTGTGAACAATGATTATATGGGAAGATGAATTGTGTAAGACTTTCCTTTGATGCTACAAGGGAAGAGGGAATATTACAGTTGGTGCACACTGATGTGTTTGGAACTATGTTGGTTCCATCACTTGGTAAATATATGTAATATTTCTCAATTATAGATGAATTCTCAAGGAATACATGGATTTATTTCCCTAGGAAAAAATATGAAGTCTTTGACAAATTTTAAGAGTTTAAGGCTCTTGTGGAGAATCAGATAAAGAAAAGAATTAGGGTGTTCAGGACAGATAATGGTGTAGAATTATGTGGAAATGAATTCATACAATTATGTAATAAGTGTGGTATAGCAAGGAAGAATAATACTCCATAACCACTTCGGTAGAATGGAGCTGCGGAAAGGATGAACACAACACTGATGGAAAAATCAAGGCGCATGCTTGGTGGTGCCGAGTTAGGACAATAATTTTGGGCAGAGGAAATGAGTACTACATGTTACCTGATCAATCAATAACCCTCATCATCACTGGATGACAAGAATCCATACAACGTATGGATATGTAGGAAACCCTCTCTTACATATCTCAGGGAATTTCGATATGATTCCCATGTACATGTTCCAAAGAAAAATAGAAGTAAGATAGATAAAAACATTGAAACATGTATCTTTATTTTCTATAGAGATGGTTTGAAAGGTTATAAGATTTGGAACCAATAAACTAAGAAGGTAGTGTATATTCAAGATGTGGTATTTAGAGAAATCAAATATGTTTTCAAACAAGAAGTCCTACCCCGAGAGGAATATATAGAGAAAGTAGAGCTTGAAATGAAGGAAAATGAATCAAAATATATAGAAGAACATGAATAAGAAGAGGAAGAACCTCATACTATGGTATTGATGAGATTTGTTCCAGAAAGAAGGAAACTGAAAGGGTATACTCCACCTAATTTTTCTCTAATTTTCCTTTGTTTATTACTAATTATGATCCTAGAAATATTAGGGACATAGTGGATTCAAAGGAAAACAAACTCTAGAAAAAGTCCATGGTTGAAGAAATGGAATCCATGGACAAGAATGAGGCTTGGGATCCAGTGTATTTTTTGGTTGGAATAAATCCCATTAGAAGAAAATGGGTATTTAAGAAGAAATTGAATGCAGAATCCAAAGTGGAGAAATACAAAGCTCAGTTATTAGAAAAAGGTTATTCCTAGGTAGATCGAATTGACTTTGGTGAAATTTTTTCTCCCGTTTCCCAGTTAACTTCATTAGATTTCCTGTATCTGTAGTTTTTGTTCTTTATTTTGAATTAAAACAAATGGATGTTAAGACAATATTCCTACATAGGGATATGAAAGAAGAAATATACATGAAGTAGTCAAAAGGATTTACAGTTAAGGGAAAGAATGAGTTGGTATTTATGTTGAAAATGTGTCTATATGGCTTAAATCTATCACCAAGGATGTGGTACCAAAAATTTGATACTTCTATATTGGGACTTGTCTTCATAAAGAACAAATACGATCACCATATGTTTTCCAAATTAGTTTGTGATCATATTATTTATTTGGCCTTGTATGTGGATGATATGTTGCTGATAGGAAACAACAAGGAGATTATCCAGGATGTGAAAACTTAGATGTCCTCTAAATTTGACACGAAGGATATTGGTGGTACAAATTTCATTTTTGGCATGGAAATTGCAAGATATTGGGAAAATAGGAAACTCTGATTAAATCAGACGAAACATGTTAAGAGAATATTCCATATGTTTAATATGCAAGAATATAGACGGATCAGGGTTCTTATTACTTTAGGTGTAAATTTATCTATAGATCAATGTCCCAATACACAGGAATAGGAAGAGCACATGTCTCGTGTTCCATATGCTAGTGTGGTTGGCAGTTTGATGTATGAAATGGTTTGTACTAGACAGGACATTTCACATGAAGTGGCAGTTTTGATCAGGTATATGTCAAAATGATGGAAGGAGCATTGAAAAGTTCAGTAAAGAGGGTTTTCAAGTATTTGTGTGGCACTACTAGTTATGGATTTTTCTATGAAGAAATATAAATATTGGACATCTTATTGGACATACATGGGTTTGTTGTGATGCAAACTAGACTAGAGATCTAGATGAAAAAATATCTACAAGTGGGTATGTGTTTAAAACCTATTTGGAGGAGAAATCAGTGGGATGAGCAAAAGACAATCTATAATGGCACTCTCAACTGTAGAATCTGAATACATGACAACCACTCATGCAAGAAAGGAAGAATTATGGTTAATTTTTTTTTTTTTCAGGTATTGGGTTGGTACAACAAGATGTAAGGATAGATTGTGATAGTTAGATTGCAATCTTCCTAGGAAATAACCCATCATATCATTTAAAGACAAACCATATTGATGTTCAACACCACTGTGTGAGAGACATGGTTGAAGAAAAGAAGTTGTTGTTGATGAAGGTGGACACTTTGAAGAATGTTGTAGATTCATTGAAAAAGTCTATGAGCATCGATAAGTTCTCCTAGTGTAGAGAAAAAATGTGCATTGCTACCCTGGATCATTGACTATGTAATCTTCTGACTCCCTGTATGAAAAGAAAACAACAAGTGGGAGAGCGTTGGATATGTATTATATAAACTCCACATGTGATTTGTGTCTTCATACACAACAAGGGGGGCACAAGGGGAGAGATAGACCCCCCCAAAAATGGACATTTTTGGCATCCATTTTTAGCGATTTTCAACACATGTTTTTCTCTTTTGGTGGTTTTGTGGTACATTGGCAGATGTGTGGCTTATCCCATGGTTTTCTAACTCCACTTAAGGAATTAGGGTTGTAGTCTAATCAAGGTCAATGGATTAGGGGGTTTTGTATGTCGTGGAATCCTATATATTGTATTCTAACAATGAAGTTGGATGATGATGAATAAGAATTAGAGGTGCGGCTCTAAACAATTTGTTAGTTTTCCTATTTTGGTTTTCTAGGGTAAATCTATGTGTATATGTGTGATTGCAACTGTGTTTTTTTTCTATTTTTAAGAATCTGTGTGTGCATTGCATTACTGTAAAAGGTTTAGAACTTACATCTAGTTCCACATAAATATGTATAAACAACAAATTTCTCACATGTACATACACTAACCCGTTCTAAAATTGAACATACGACCTCCGAGGAGAGAACATGTGTTCTTAACCATTAGTTCCACTCTTTTTGTATACAAAAAAAATGGAATATAATTTATATCCTGGGAAACCCCTTGGTAGTTCCCCTCAATCCAAGGATGGTACCTGTTACACATTATTTTCGTCATCCCTATGATCGTTAATGATGTAAACCTATCTATTGCCTTTAGAGGGGTCACAGTGGCCTGAGTTCCTGAAGAGAGAAGGAAGAAGAA
>ML786779.1:43864-77209 GCA_009831015.1 Picea engelmannii | reverse complement strand
ATGGCAGCCCTTCCCATAGATATGGAGCTTCTACTGCTAATTGGATTGTTCAAGTTAATGGTAAACCGACGCCTGATTTACAGACTTTTGTAAATTTAACAAAAGAATTCGAGCACGGTAAGTTTGTTCGTGTTAAGGCAATGGATATAGATGGAATAAGCCAGGTTTTTGCTTTGAAGCAAGACTTATATTACTGGCCAACGTCGGAACTTAAATTTGACCCGGTAACGGCAACATGGAATCGGACAACCATTAAAACTGTCCGTGATGATTTTTAACACGTAAATGAAGATTTTTTATCCCTGAAATTAGGCGAAAAATTGTTGGATTCGTTGTAAAATTGGAGTGTAGTGAGAGTTTTTCAGCATGCTGAATCTATTTCTTTCTTCAGAAATGGATTCTGAACAACAAAAAATAATATTTTTTGTAAATTTATATCACCAGGATTCCCCAAAAAAAACCATTTTGTAGAACAGCTAGCCAAAGCCTTTCTTAAAACTAAACTATCCAGAAAGATTCAATTTGTGTTTCATGGTTTTTCATTTTGTTGTGTAACCAAGTCACTCTATTTTATTCATTTTTGTCTGGCAATCAATGTTAAAGATAATCAATATTGGTTTGTGTTTGTTGTATCCCTAACACTAAAAGAATTGTATAGTCACCTCATACTCAACCTACCACTCAATTGTTTTATATATATAGAAATATTTATTTGTTAGTAATACTTTTTTATATCATGTGTTAACTCCGTATAAAAGTATTGAATGAATTAGACATCTTATGTGCTCAATAAGTAATCTGGCCTTATGTTACATTTTTTCTTATGTTATATTTTTTCTTCCAAACTCTACTACAACTTCTCCAAGTATTTTGGCAGTTGAGTCATCTCCAAATGCAACATTGTCACCCTTTCTCTTCAAGGGAATTTGTCTTGATCCCCGATCATGTGTGAAGAACATCCATTGTCTATGTACCATTCATCTTCTTCTTGACATTCTTCCGCGCTTAATGCTATTTGACAATATTCATTGTTTGGAATCTCTTTCCTTCTCCATATTATGATTGGCATAGGGACATCTTCATTGATATATCTACAATCTCGTACTTTGTGACCAAGATAATTACATTTGTAGCATACAAAATTTGTGTCCGTCAATGGGGAAAATGAATTATAATTTTTTTGGCAAATCCATGATTATTTTCATATCTTCTATTTAAACCATTCATGTTTATTGCATATTTGTTCCTTTGATTGATTCTGCAATTAATTGTCGTATGTCCAAAAATTTTGCAAGTATAAAAATGACCCAGAAAGAAATTTTGATACCTTGGAGTAAGTGGCCTTCTTTGTGATGTAGTCCATCTGGGTTCATGATCTACTCTTCTGTAGTTTCCTTCATACTGATTGAAGCTTCTTTGATTCCTGAAGGTAGTAGGTATTCTTGGATATTCATCTCTTTTGTAATCATTCATTCTTTCTGGTATCCTGGTCCACTTCTCATCAACTGTCTCTGTAGCTCTTTCTTCAACCTTCTTCTTGATATTTGCATATTCTTTATATGAAGTTTCACCCATCCATCCAAGATGTGTTAAGTCTTTTGGCACTTGATATTTTCTTAAGCTCTTCCTCAATGAGACAACTTCTTGTTCAAGTGTACCACAATCTTTTTTTTTCTTCATCATTTGGACATTCTTTACTTTTCCTATTCTTCTTTCTTCTTCGAGTAGAGTTTTGAAGGAAATGTTTTATTCTCTTAGTTTCTCAAAGTCTTCTAACTGTTTCTTGAAGATTACAACTGTCTTTTCACAACTACCCAATTCACTTCTTAGTTTTCTATGCATGTCTTTGAGCTTGCTATTTTTAATCTCAACATGCTTCAATGTTTTAATATTCTCATCTTCTTGTTGAATAATTTTTGCTTCATGATTTTCTTCTTATTCATTGAAATTTTCTTCTTCAGTGTCATCTCTTTCAATCCTTGGATGAGGACATTCAAATTCAACATGTCCTACTCCTTCACAATTAAATCAAAAGCACAGACTTCTATTTTCTTCTTTAAAATCTGAGATGTTGTAATTTGCTTCAAATTCTTCTTCTTCTTATTCTTCTTCTTCCCTTGCATAAAGGTCTTGTAGCTTGTACCATATATCTTTTGATGATGCACATGATCCCACCTTGGATTTCACTAAATCTCTCAATCCATCCAGGATGGTATCTATTTCCAGTTTGTTGTTCCTTTTTGCTTCCTTCTGAGCTCTAGTCATTGGTTCCTTCAAAGCATTGTATCTTGAAGCAAATGAGAACCAAACATTTTCCTCAAGAGATTTCAAGTAAGTTTCCATTCTATTACTCTAGTATTCAAAATTTCTTCCATCAAATGGTGGAATCCCATTTGGAATTTTGTCTTCCATTTCTTCTTAGGATCTTCCTTCCAGTGGTTAAACTGTATTGAAGGTAACCCGCTCTAATACCAATTGTTGATACTAAGAGGGGGGGTGAATCAATATCAAGTACAATTTAAAAACCTTTTCAAATTTTGCTTAAACCATTCAATTATATCGAATGTGAAATGAACAATAGTATAAGAGTTACACCAATACACCACAATACACCATGCATAATATATGAGAAATAATGAATAGTTATTGTTCAAGGGAAGTAATGACTTCCAAAGGTAGCTATAAATTCCAAATGTAAAGAGAGGGATAAAACTCCAAGAGGAAGGTACAATCATATAATATCAAGAGAGAGTTTAACTCTTCATCCTTTACCCTTCCTTCTACCCAAGAATATATGAGAGATAATAAAAATTTACATTAAATCATAACCATCAACCAACCATCACATAGAGCCTGATAATGCTTCCTGAGAATTCATCAAATTCTGTAATTATTCAATTCTTGGAATAATATGATCCTATAGATAATATTACTCAATGTATTCTCTGAAATGCCTCCATGTTTCACTCCTTGAATCCTCCTCCAAAAGAAGTTATAGAAAGAATGGTAGAGTTTATTAAATTTTGGTTTATTCAGGAGAGTGAACTTTCACAGAATTCCACGTGCTCAATATTTAACATCAGATTCTGAAACTCACACACAAGAAACTACATTTTGTACTACTTCCAATGAAATTGGTCCCACTTCCTTTCGATTATCTATGAATAATTTATGAGTGTTTTATCTGAAACACTTGTTTATTGACTAGCTTCAGGACTAGTCAAAAACCCTATCTTCCACAGAGTGTATATCCATAATTATAGAGAATCAAGAGATGAAACTTTTACCATAAGTACTTTGATATGTCTTCTCAATAATATAGAAATTTCACCATCTGAATCATTCTAGAAAAAATGTTATAGCGAAAAATGGTAAGATGACCTATAAATAACATACCTTAGAACACATCACCAAAAGACTTCATCCTCCCTTGAAATCTGGCCTTCTTTACTTCTGATTTCCTATAAAATTTGACTGTTGTATCAAATGATTGTATAATGATATGTATTTATACCATTTATGTCACTTCCTTTAAACATTAGGGCGAACGTGACACTTTCTTATTTTTTAATTCTTTTCTTTAATTATCTTCAAGGCCTACATGTACTTCCTTCTTCAATTCACTTTGTCATCTTCAAAAATTCATTTCTCCTCAACCATGAGGATCCACCTAATGTGCCACCTACCACCATAAACAACATGATGTATATTATCCATCCATGGGTTTTGCTTCTGCATGTACATTGTCCTTCATGTCCAAATACCTTCATCAATATTGCAGTCCAAAACTAATGACTAGGTTTGACATGAATGACAAAAACCAATCTTCCAAAAGGATTGTCCTTGGGGAGATTACAATCCCCTCTCCTTATTTTTTCACTATCCTCAGTGAAACTTATTTACACAAAGTCAACAAGATTTTCAAAATCTTCAAAAATATGCAGGTATTCTTCCCACATAGCATCCTCATGCTCCCATGTCGCGTCCTCAGGACCGTACCAGGTCCACTGGACCTTTACAATCCCTATGGATAGATTCTGGAGATGATTGCTCTTCTGGTCCAATATGCACACCGGATGCACTTGCAAGGTGCCTTATTGCTCCACCTGAATCACATTCCAATCAATCACATGATTACAATCAGTTACATACTTCTTGAGTAATGAAACATGAAATACATTATGAATAGTCATGGATGCAGGAAATGAAAGAATATAAGCAATGGGTCCAATCCTTTCTAGGATTTCAAATGGTCCACAATATCTGGCTTCTGACTTGGAATAGTTTCCCATCTTTAGGGAAATTATGTTGGCTTTTACTTTCAAGAAAACATGATCACCCACTTTAAACTCCCCGTGGGTTATGTTCTTAGCTACATGAATTTCCTTCATGTCTTGGGCAGCCTTCAAATTCAACTTAATCTTCAACATTTTCTCTTCCATTTCCTTGAGCAACTTTGGCCCAATTATTTCTCTATCAGCTAGGTTGCCCTAGCTTATTGGTGTGTTGCACTTTCTTCCACAAAGTGATTCAAACAATCTCATCTTCAATGATGCTTGATACCCATTGTTCTAATAAAATTCTACCAACTGTAGATAATCCTGCCATTTAGATGATTTTTCCATCACATACATCCCTATCATGTCTTCTATCACTTGGTTCACCCTTTTTGTTTCCCCATCAAACTTGGGATGATAGGTTGTGCTGAAGTTCAGGTTCGTTCTAAACCCCTTGAATAACCCTCTCCAAAACTTTGAGGTAAATTTCGGGTCTCTATCAAACACAATTGTCTTGGTATGCCATGCAATCATGCTAATTTTTTCATATAAATAGTAGCAACATTAACCTCTTTGTGAGTAGTCTTCAATGGAATAAAATGGACAGCTTTAGTAACCTTGTCCACCACTACCATGATTGCATCATGTTGCTTGCTTGTTCTGGGTAACCCTGTGATGAAATCGATTATCAACACTTCCCATTTCCACTTAGGAATGGGTAATGGATGTAGTAACCCAGCTGGGTGTCTATGCTCAGCCTTTCCCTTTTGAAATTCCAAGCATTTAGCTATGTACTCAACAATCTCCCTCTTCATGTCAGGCCAATAATATTGACTCTTGACTGCTGAAATTGTTTTTTGATATACCAGATGTCTTGCATAAGGAACATTATGCATCTCTTTTAAAATCGCACTCGTAAATTCTAGAGAATTGGGTGCATAGACTTTTTTTATGTACCGAAGGATTCCATCAATTCCCAATTCATAATCCTCAACCTTCAGCTTCATTTTACCTTGCTGCAATTTTGTTACCAATTCCATGTATTGCAAATCTGAATTTTCAGCTTCAGAAATTTTTCCTTTAAGATCTGTTTGATACATGATAATGGTTGTAGCATGCAGTTCATGCACTCTCCTACTAAGTGCGTCAGCCACTTTGTTCTCCTTTATTTGATCTTCTTGATATCAAAGTCATACTCATAGAGGAATTCCAACCATCTACTCTGCCTAGCATTCAAACTAGGTTGATCAAACAAATGTTTCAGAACGTTATGGTCTGTCCTTAGCTCAAACCTCTTTACCATGAGGTAGTGCCTCCACTTCTTCAAAGCGTGCACTATGGCTGCCAATTCCAAATCATGAGTGGCATAGATCCTTTCATGCTCTTTCAACTTCCTTGATTCATAACATACAACAAATCCATTTTGACTAAGGACTCCACCCAGTCCTTCTTTACATGCATATGTGCATACAATGAAGTCTTCATTCGGGTCGGTGATCTTCAGAATTGGAAAATTGGTTAACAATTGCTTCAATTGTTGGAAACTCTTTTTGCATTCTTCTGTCCATTAAGTTTTCTTCCCCTTCCTTTGCAAGGAAGTGATGGGGTGAGATATTCTCGAAAACCCTACAATGAACCTTCTGTAGTAACCAACTAGACCCATGAAGGATATGACTTATGTCACATTCTTATGTGTTGTACACCCTTTAATGGACTCAGTATTTTCAGGGTCCACTGCTATCCCTTCTTTACATATGATATGCACCAAATAGTGAGTTTTGTTTTGATAAAACGAGCACTTGCTCAATTTGGCATATAGTTGATGCTCCCTTAGTACTTGCAACACCATCTTGAAATGATGCTCATGCTCTTCCTCTGACTTGGAATAAACAAGGATTTCATCCAAAAATATAATTACAAACTTGTCTAAATATTCCCGGAAAACACCATTCATTAAGCACATAAAACAAACTAGTGCATTTGACAACCCAAATGGCACCACTGTGAACTCATAATGACCATACCTTGTCCTGAAGGCAGTATTTCTAATATATTCCTCTTTAATCCTTACTTGATGATATCCTGACCTAAGATCTATCTTTGAAAATATATTTGCATCCTTTAATTGATCAAAGAGATCATCAATCCTTGGCAGAGGATACTTGTTCTTTATAGTTACTTTATTCAACTGTCTGAAGTCGATGTACAATATCAATGTCCCATATTTATTTTTCACAAACAAGACTTGGGAACCCCAAGGTGACACTTGGGCATATATACCCCTTCTTCAAAAGTTCTTCAAGCTACATTTGCAATTCCTTCAGCTCTGGTGTACTCATTATGTAGGGAGTCTTTGACATCGAGACTACTCCAGGTGTCAAATTTATAGAGAAATCAATATCTTTCTTTGGATTTAGTCCTAGTACCTCCTTGAACACATCTTCAAAATATTCCAGGACTGCATGATCTTCCAAATTTATCACCTTATCCTTAGATTCTACCTCCATATGGGTTGCAAATATTTGATATCCTTTCCTCTAGCACTTCTTCAGCTGCATTGCTGAAATTTCTTGGACAATAACTTCCCTGGAAATTCCTTGGAATATTTTATGATTTCCTTCCTCATCTAGGAAAGTAAATGTCTTGTTACGACAGTCTAATATGGCATGGTGTTGGTCCAACCAATCCATACCAATCAGGAATTCATATGATCCCAAAGGCAAGATGTTCAAATCTGCCTTGGTACGGATTCCATTCATGCCCATTGGACATGATTTAACCAACTCAACAACCTTTCTCTTGGCTCTTCTAGCCAGTTGCACCAACCAAGATTTCACATGCTTTCTTCTTGGCAATTACAACCTTTCTACTACCTCGGTATCTATATAACTATGACTAGCCCTTGAATCAATTAAAATAGTAAATGCATGGTTATTGGTCATACCTTCAACTTCAATCATGTGCAATTGAAACTCAACTTGCTTGTTGTCCAGGGCTACATAGATCCTTGGAATTCTACTGCCCATGTCCTCCACTGTTTCTTCTTGCTGAAAATTGTGGGCATCTCTCAATTTGTCACTTCTGTGAGGGAAATTTCTATGTTTGTGGTCCCCTTTACAACCCCAACATTGCATAGGTGGTTTTATTGGCCTTTTTATGCCTACTTTAGCCATCCTAGGCTCTCTAAACATTGGCTTTCGTCGAGGATTATTCCTGAAAAAGGGTGGGTTGTTCCCTTTCTTCCTTTGTTACCTCTTAAATTTCTTCTTGTCTTCCCAAGATTTTTGGAAAGTAGGCTCTCCTTTATGCTGATCATATAAGCATTTTTCTATCCTTATGGTTTCTTCCATAGTTTTAGGATAATCATATTGGATCTTGTCACCAAGGAAAGCTGGAAGTCCACTCAAATATCTTTGGATTTTGACAGTCTCATCTTTGATGAAAGGGACATACTTTAACAGCTCTAGGAATATTCTTTCATATTCATCTATATTCATGCTACCCAACTTGAGTTCAAATAAGTCTTTCATCTTTTTGTCATAGAATTTCTTAGTTAAGTATTTATTTTCAAAGTGTTTCCTCAATTCCCTCCAGGTAACATTCTTCTGTTTGATATGTTGTACTTGGAAAATCTGGTCCCACCACATGGATGCCTTTCCTTTTAGTTAATACATTGAAACTTTTCCTTCTACATGAGAGAAGTAATTATGCAGTTGGAAATATTTCCTCATGCCAAGAAGACATGTCTCAACATCTTCCTCCTTCTAGTGCTCTCGATCAAACATAGGAGGTTTAATCTTGTTCATTTGTCCCTTCAGTTCATCCACTCCAGATCTCTTATGCTTCCTAGTAGGATATGGGCTTGAACTACTATGTGTCTTCCTCTTGGATTTCCCTTAGGAGTGATGATGGTGTCTGCCAACACTCCTTGATTTTCTCTTCTCATCAAGGGACTTGTGACTTCCTGATTTACTGGAGTCACTCTCCTTATCCAATTTATTTTCTATTCTTTCCAGGATCTGCATCAACTTTATGTTGAATTCTCCCTGTTGTTCCCTCGCTTTCATGAGCTTTTTGTTATCTTCTTGGTGAGTCTGGACATATTTCTACAAATTTTCAATGATTTTCATCATGTTTCATTCCTTATCTATCTCTTCTTCATTCTCATTGGAGTTCAATACTTCAAATCCTATATGGAAATTCATTCCTCTAACTTCATTTTCTGAATTATAAGCACTATGTGCCTTCCCCATTTCTTTGTACTAAGTGACAATTTGGTTTGATTCTGAAAATCGTTAACTCTACAAAATGTGCAGTCAACCGAAATTTTTTCAGGATATCATACTTTAATAATTTTCCAGAATAAACCAATCCGATTCAACAAAACAATATCAGATTCCATTTTCTATAGGTCTTGGTCAGTCAAGAACCCCTCGGCTTCAATGTCTAAGCCTAGTTATATTCTACCACAAATTTTGGCTTTTAGCCCCTTCTATTCATCCCTTGGTTCACATGTGACCACGGCTGTGACCCAACACTTATGATTTGGGCACTTATTCAGAGCTCTGAAACTTTGGCTCTAGGCTTCAGAGGTTTCCCTTTTTCCATGCATCCCAACATCATAGAAAATGAATTGTAGAACGCGTGAAGAACGACGGATCTATAGTCCACCTTCCTTCATGTACCACTTCTTCCAGAGTGTCAAGTCTCTGGACTTCATGATATGGCACCACACATCCACTAGGGCCCATGATTTCCATGCTCAAACTAGTAAATGTCGAAAACATCACATCAACTTTAGTACTTTTCAAATTGTGGGGACATGGGTCGGTGGTTTTGTAGTAACCCTTTGATCGTTTCGCAATTATACCCACACTGACACATACCCCTTGTGGGAGACCATGAATTGGATTGTGGTACCTCCTTGTGGAATAATCTATCACACAAATTGGATCTCCACAATCCCTCCCGACCCTCAATATTGATAGATCGTGACCAAAGTTAATGCAGGCCCGATCCATCTAAATTCTTCGTAACACTTCACTACCTTGTGCCACCACCAAGAGTGTCACTCGGTAGGACACACAAAGCTGATAGGTGGTCCAATCAGGTGGGTGACATATGACACATCCTAAATGCATTTTCATCTTACCAAGGTTCTCAACTCACTGACACATGGCACACATCCCATGTGTCCACATCATCCCTAGTGATGTCAGCAGGCCATGTCACTCTGGTACTTTAGGCTTCGGGATATTTCACCTTAGCATACCCCGTTTCTCTTGAATAAGCCAATTTTTTGACATGCGTCTCTTGTGACGAACGATCCTGATTAACTCTAGACTTCAGGACTTTGGGAGTTTGTGCTCTATTCACACCTTGTTTCTCCCAAATGTCGTATTCCTGAACAAGATATATTGTCGAAATGTGTTCCTTGCTTGGATCGATGGAAAAGAAATACATGAAGTTCACTCTGTCTTCTCTACACGTGACCGAGACTTGTGAAATCAACTTAACCTTTGGGTGCTTATCTCACTTTGAAAGATCAACAGTCATGTTTTAATGAACCATGAAGATCAACGGACATGAGTGATTATGTGAACTCAACTTGCTCATTCTTTAATTTCCTTCCCGATATCCGCAATGTGAAGATGCTCGTCTATAGTGGAATCGATATCCATTGTTGATCTGTTGATCGAACAAGATCAATGATCCTGAGGGATTGTGGGGTCTCAACTTACTCTCACTTTAATTTCCTTTATGATCTCTTCAATCTCAATGATATATGACGGTCATGATTTAATATTCGCTCAATATGACAGTTCAACTTCAAACCTTGCGGTTCCAAACCATCGGTTATTGCAGTCTATTTTCTCTGTTATCTTTCTTGAACCGTTATACCTCCAGATCTTCCAAACACAGCCAAGGTGTTCTCTTGGCACTATGGAATGCTCTGAATTCAAATTTTGACATTATCAACAACAACTTTCTCTGATATTTTTATTCCATAACCACTTATATGGCTAAGTTTAGGCTCAATGTCGAAAACTAGGCTCTGAAGTTCAATTTGTCCATTTCAACAACAATTCTTTTCTCAAATTTTTTCTTCAGCATCCACTAACATGGCCCATCCAGGCTCAGTGTTGAAACCATGGCTCTGATACCAATTTGTAAAGTCCCCAACCACCAATATCAAGGGAAGCACCACTTCTTGGACATATCTCTTAGCTCTGATGCTAATTTGCATTGTCCCCAACAACCAACAGTCGGGCAATGCCACTGCGGAATTTCACTGTAATACCATTTTGTGGCAGCCCCGACCACCCAGGTCGGGTCATGTAACACCACCAACAGATTTTTAAGCATTGATAGAAGGTTAATTGTTCATCCCAGCGTACATATATATTGCATGCATTTCTAAGGAAAAAAAAGGCAATAAAATATACTACTACCATACTAACTCATGTGAAATTGTTCATAAATCATACATGCAACAAAAGCACATGATAACATTGTAAGAATAATAAACATGAACAATAGACATCATTAAACAAATAATTAATACTTGTTGTTGGATTGTGAAGACCATCGACTATGTGCAGACCTTCCATGAACATCCCAACCTTAGACCACACTTCTCATCACTCTTAGTATTGGGTCACCCTTGAGCTAGGACTAAACTCAACCAGGCAAGGGATTCCTAGGCTTGGCAAGGATATCAGGAAATTCACACATTTCAACAGGAAGGATTCTCTTAGGAGCCACTTACTCCCACCTCTCACAGACTCGCATTCCCCACATGCCTATCTCACCCCACGAGTATACACCTTCATTATTACATAGTTCATCGACTACTCCACCTCCCTTCCGGGGCTTCAGCAATACGCCAGACATGAACTCTCATCGCTCTGTAGCTGTTACTAGACTCCCTCCAGGAGAATTCACTTCCTCATCACACTCTCTCACCTGGAGAGATTTTCTCACAGGATTGACAACCTGCCTCTTCAATCTACGGGCTTGAAAACACTCCTTTGCAAACCATAATCTTGACAACCTGATTCTTCTATGGTAAGGCATAGTATGGCTCAACAAAATACCAGTGCATGCAAGTTACAAACATTCATGATGGCCACAGGTTCAATAATGGCAGAAATGGTTGGTTGCATGCTTGCTCAGTGCATGAGTGAAATTTTCTGGATAAAGGTGGTTTACTGGTTAGAGAATGGAGAGAATGTTGAGAGTGTGAGAGCCAACTCTGTTTCCCCACAACCTCCGTGAGTCTACCCCCCCCCCAAAAAAAAATCCAACTTAAAACTGCATGTACCTGAGCTGACACATATCACTCATGAAGCATGTTCCTTTTAATTTGGAAGTCATTCCCTCTTCCCAAAGGAACTTAGGATATAATCATATCCTTCTATCAACATTTATAATAATAATAAATTATTATTGGACTTAAGCTCTTAAGATTAGTCCCTATTTCTAGCCTCTCAACACCCTCTCCCTTACCCAACCTAGTGGATCTTAGTCCCCCATACTCTTTCTTCGTAGTCGGTCTACATGCAATGATGTTTTTATATTAATAATATGAATATTTACATGTACAAAACAGGATCTTGGCCTTTAACACCTAGGCTCACCGGCCTTATAAACACTTAAGCCTATCAACTTATAATTTCTTGGTTCACCAACCTAAAAAACATGTTACAATTCATAAATACAACTAGGACTCGCCCTTGGGGATATTACACTTCAAAGCCTGCCGATAGCAACAGGCGCATCTTCATCAAACAACCACTTTGGAAGCACCTCTCCTTTCAAGGTACAAGTTAATTTTGATATTCCCATATTTTAAGGTCAGATAGATGTGGATCCCCTAGACAAATGGTTAAATCTATTAGAAGGTTATTTCTTTGTTCACCATTTTTCAGACAGGTAAAATATCACCTTCACTCTCCTTAAAGCTCTCCCCCATGTCAAACATTGGTAGGAAACTTACTAGCAGAAAAGTTCCACATAAGAGTTTGGAATATATGGGGCCAATCTCACTTGGTATTTTTTTGTGGACGCAGTAAAGGAACAATATTACCTTATTGGAAACTATGAGGAGAAGTATATGATATGGACCACACTGCATCAAGAGAGGGGCCAAGCAGTTCTGGAGTTAACCAATACCTTCCATACCTTGCACACGAAGTTGGGTATCAAAGAATCTAAACAACATTTGGTTCTGAAATATCGTGGGGCTCTACACAAATACATCCAAACTGAATGGATATTTTGGACATCTCATCACTCGGTGCTTCTTATCGATATGTTTTTAAATTCGAGTAGAAATTTAAGCACCAGAAAAAATGGGAGTTTGGGTTTTCAAATCCGCAACAACCAAAGTATGATAAAGATGACCCTAACAAACAGCTTCCTGAAAACCAATCTAAGCCACAAGAAAAGAAGGGTCACGGGAAGACGAAGAAGAACACCGAAAAATGGTGTGATTTCCACAAAATCCCCTGGCAAAACACCGATGAATGTCGCTCAAAGCATTCATTGGTTTCCAAGATCAAAGATAAGGAGTTGAACCCTGATTCAGAATCTGATAATGAAAATACTGGTAAAAGAGAGATCATCGACGCATACCCCACTGCTATTGTTTCGACCGCAACAAATCAACTAGAAGAACCAACAAATCCTAAAGATGGGGAGCACCTTTTTCATTCACAGATGTGGGTGAAAGGGACCCCGCTACATTTTATTGTTGATAGCAGAAGCCAGAAGAAACTCATCTCAGTAGAGGTCGTCAAATAGTTGGGATTGTCCACAACACCACAACCACAGCCATACAACATTGGGTGGCTTCGCCAGGGATGAGATATTCATGTCAGCCAACAGTGTCTATTGTCATATGTCATCCAACCCTTCAAGGATAAGGTATTATGTGATGTTTCCCCACTGGATGTCTGTGATGTTCTCTTGGGCCAGCCATATATGTCTAAGCGTCATAATATTTATGAGTCTCGACCCAGTAGTGTCATTGTTACTTTGCGGGGTCATCTCTATAGAATTCCAGAGGTAATTATTCCTATTGTCCCACCTAAATAGTTCTTCAAGGTAGTATCTCATACTACAAATTTCAACTTCTTCACAGTATGATCAAACCGTGAACAAAAGAACACCACTGCAACCTCAATCCAAGCACCTTCTATCCAACAGAAGCATGGTGACAAGATTGAAAAAAAGTGTAAATATTCCTTCTGCACAAAGGAATATCATGTACCCGGACTGGTTAAAAATTTCCAACCCTTCTAGCCACAGTTTCATGAAAACCATCAACAAGCTAAGCAGCGCAACTTCTCGAACAAGGCAAGTAGCTCATCAAGATGCAGATTCAACAGACACTTTTCCCTCTCCCCGGGCACTCAAAATAATGGAGATCATTGCTTCCTAAGGAGGGAGGATTGATCTAGTTGGATATCGGTGGCCACCCACCTTTTCCAACTGGCTCAAAACAATTTTCTAACAATTTTGGTAATTTACTATTTTTAGCAATTTTTTACTTTTGGGGCCATTTTGAGGGCCTAAATGAAGGTTTTTCAGGATCAAGGTTCTCAATGTTGAAAGAAGGCTCTAATTTATCCCCCAAAATGAATCTCCTCAATGATTTCTTTCCATTGAGCTATCATGTTCCCCAAATGGAGATCGTATGCCACAGTTACGCCCCCAGGAAGTTGATTCACCAAACTACCCAAAAGGGGGTCTACAAAACTACTGGCTTTTCATCTTCTGGGGTTAGGGTTTTGGATTTTATTTATGATAAAAAGGCCTTTGGAGCCTCATTGTAAAATCATCTTCTTGCAAATGTGGGTATCCATCACATCTCTTCTTAGAGATAAGATTCCACCATTCTAGCGAGTCTTTCACTCTGTATTTTTTACAGTCTTTGTACATTTTCACTCATTAATAGAAAATTGTGTATTACTGTATCTTTGTTTTTATGGTTGCATCTTTGATACATTTCTATTATATTATTGGATATTCGATATATCTCTATACATTTCTTTATTATATCTCCTCTCTCATTTAATGCCAAAAATAATCCGGATCATTTTTTCTCCAGGATCGAAGAGAACACCCCCGCCGCACCTTCTTGGCCACAATTTATTTTGAATATTATTAACCATAAAATGTATGAATTGTGTTGTTATAATTCATAGTGTAATATATACATATGACCACAACTCAAACATCATTAGGAAATTTTGTGGCTAAGTCCATATTCCTTATTATTTTATTATATTACAAGGTATGGTTATGGATGACTGAATGAAACTTGATTTGTAGGCTCAATAATTGTCTTGCAGTGTGTGTGCTTGTTTTGTGGGACAATAAACCCCTCCTCCTGGAGATACCTATATTGAAAGGATTTGTCACTTAGGTTATGAATAAATATACATCTCAAACTTTCATTTTTATTATATCATCTTGTCACCTATTTTTTTATCTAAAATACAAAGTGTTTTCCACAAAATAATTAAGGCATTGAGGTCCACCTAAGAAATACAATTCATCCCACTCTCTATCCCATAAGATAGAATGTGATTTGTTGGTATCTTTATAGTATTGGATATGTATTATATTATTTTCAATACCAACCTCATGTGTGGTCGAGGGGGTGGGGGGTCACATTGGGGTGGTTTCCCCTCTTGTGAAATGGGTTGCAAGGGGGTGAAGCCCCTAAAAGAAAATTGGAATTTTTTGCATCTATTTTTAGTGGTTTTCTAAACATTGTTTTCCCTTTTGGCGATTTTGTGGTGCATGGGTGAATTTGTGCCTTAGCCAATGGTTTTCTAATTCCAATTAAATAATTAGGATTGTAGTCTAATCTCATTCAATGGATTATGGGTTTTTGGATGGTTGTTACAGTCTAAAAGTTATACAAAAAGAATTTTTTCCAGCTATATTTTTAGAGGAAATTTGCCCAAAATCTAGCGATAAATTATTATATCCACAGTTTTGAGTCATTATTTTTGTATATTCCGAGTTCCCAAAGGGTTTTTCAACATGTTGATTCCATTTCTGCATTTAGAAATGGATTTTAAACAACAAAAAATAATGATTTTGTGCAAATTTATATCACATGATTCCAACCAAAAAAGCACTTTTTAGAACACATAGATAATGCCTTTTTGGATGTCGTGGGATCCTATATATATTTAATTATAAAAATTGAAGTTGTATGATGATGAATAATAATTAGAGGTGTGTCTCGAAATAGATTTTTGGTTTTCTCGGTTTGGCTTTTCAGGGTAAATCTTTGTGTATATGTGCAATTGCAATTGTGTTCTTTTCTATTTTTAATAATCTTTGTGTGCATTACATTACTGTAAAAGGTTTAAAACTTGCATTTCATATCAGAGAGGTTATTAGCTTTAGGGGGATGCCTCTGTGGCTAGGTGTTTGACTCAAGTCTTTGATTGAGCTTGTTACACTGGGAGCTTTGTATTATCGATTCTTGTGGCGAAAAGAAATGTCGAGAAATTCAAAAATAGAGATCGAGAAATTTAATGGGAAATTTTTTGAGTTATGGAAGCTCAACATGGAATATTTGCCGCTATAAAAATATCAATGGGTCATTGTGGATCCAAGAAATGCACCTATAGGAACATCAACAAAAGACTAGGCAAAATTGGATCAGAAGGCAAAGAGCACAATCTGGTTGTGTCTCTGAGATTCAATATTACCAAATGTGTCAAGGGAAGATACAACTAAGGAATTTAGGGGATTTGTATCATTATGAGTCCCTAGTAAAAAAAAAATCCTATGGAAGAAGTTGTACAACCTAAGGATGAAAGATGGAGGCTCGGTGACAAAGAATCTGAATGCCTTCAATATTGTAGTAACTCAATTATTGTTTGTTGGTATTAATATTTCTGATGAATATAAGTGTATCAATTTATTTGTCTCTTTACCAGACTCGTGGGATAGTCTAGTTTTGGCCATCGGTAGTAATGCAACTACTTTAAGTTTTGATGATGTGGTGTCATCCTTGTTTTTGGAGGAGATGAGGTCAGAAAAAATGGAAATCCAGAGCACAAATGCCTTATTTGAAAGAGGATGCTCCCAGGAAAGAATTAGAAATAAGTCTTGAGTGGGAGATCTAAATCTCCTAGAAAATTTATATAGGTATGATGGAGATGTGGAAAATAATGGAATTACAAGGAACAAAGTAGATCCAAAAGTGTTGAGAGAGGGAAGGGAAATAATAATGCCTCTTCTACAGAAGAAACAACCTCCACATATGGAGGAGGGGATGTGTACTCAGATTATTTAAGAACACATGCATCTCATGAGGCATGGTTAGTCGAATTAGGTGCATACTTCCATATGACTCATCATAGGGAGTGGTTTTACTAATATGAAAGGTATGTTAACGGTGATGTTTTTCTAGGAGATGACTTGATATAATAGGACAAGGAAAGTTCAATTTTAAGCTCATGAGTGGTAGGAATAGAAAACTCCCTAGTGTTCTTCACATCTCAATATTGGTCAAGAATTTTAATTATATAAGTAAGATGGACGATGCAGGTATAAAAACAATATTTTGAAAAGGAAACATGTAGGATGGTTCGAGGGGCAATGGTTTTTTTCAAGAGAGATTGGATTGGAACTCTTTATAAGTTGTTGGGAAGCACTATTAGTGATAGGTGAAACAATTCCATTGTTCCCGAGATTGGAGCTAAAGAAGGAAAGACTTATATAGTCCCGAAATAAAACACTATGCTATGGCATCAAAGACTATGTCATATAGGAGAAAAGGGACTTTGAGTACTACATGATAAAGGTATGGTTGAAGGTATGTCTAGTTACTCTTTGGATTTTTATTTTTGTGAACAATGCTTATATGGGAAGATAAATTGTTTAAGACTTTCCTTTGATGCTACAAGGGAAGATGGACAGTTGGTGCACACTGATGTGTTTGGACATATGTTGGTTCCATCACTTCATAAAAATATGTAATATTTCTCAATTATAGATGAATTCTCAAGGAATACATGGATTTATTTCCCTAGGAAAAAATATGAAGTCTTTGACAAAATTTAAGAGTTTAAGGCTCTTGTGGAGGATCCGATAGAGAAAATAATTAGGGTGTTCAAGACATATGTTGGTGTAGAATTATGTGGAAATGAATTCATACAATTATGTAATAAGTGTGGTATAGTAAGGAAGAATAACACTTCATAACCACTTCAGCATAATGGAGTTGCAAAAATGATGAACATGATGCTAATGGAAAAATCAAGGTGCATGCTTGGTGGTGCTGAGTGAGGATAAGAATTTTGGGCAGAGGAAATGAGTACTACATGTTACCTGATCAATCAATAACCCTCATCAACTCTGGATGAAAAGAATCCAGACAAGGTATGGACATGTAGGAAACCCTCTCTTACATATCTCAAGACATTTGTATATGATTCCTATGTACATGTCCCAAAGAAAAATAGAAGTAAGATAGATAAAAACATTGAAGCGTGTATCTTTATTGGCTATAGAGATGGTTTGAAATGTTATAAGATTTGGAACCAATAAAATAAGAAGGTAGTGTATAGTCAAGATGTGGTATTTAGAGAAATCAAATATGTTTTCAAACAAGAAGTCATACCCAGGGAGGAATATATAGATAAATTAGAGCTTGAATTGAAGGGAAATGAATCAAAATATATAGAAGAACATGAATAAGAAGAGGAAGAACCTCATACTACGGTATTGATGAGATTTGTTCCAGAAAGAAGGAAACTGAAAGGGTATACTCCACCTAATTTTTCTCTAATTTTCCTTTGTTTATTACTAATTATGATCCTAGAAATATTAGGAATGTAGTGGATTCAAAGGAAAACAAACTATGGAAAAAGTCCATGGTTGAAGAAATAGAATCCATGGACACAAATGAGGCTTGGGATCCAGTGGATTTTTTGGTTGGAATAAATCCCATTGGAAGAGAATGGGTATTTAAGAAGATGTTGAATGAAAAATGCAAAGTGGAGAAATACAAATCTCACTTATTAGAAAAAGGTTCTTCCTAGGTAGATCAAATTGACTTTGGTGAGATTTTTTCTCCTGTGTCCCAGTTAACTTCATTAGATTTCTTGTATCTGTAGTTTTTGTTGTTTATTTTGAAGTAAAACATATGGATGTTAAGACAATATTCCTACATAGGGATATGAAAGAAGAAATATACATGAAGTAGCCAGAAGGATTTATAGTTAAGGGAAAGAAAGAGTTTGTATTTAGGTTGAAAATGTCCCTATATGGGTTAAATCAATCACCAAGGATGTGGTACCAAAAATTTGATACTTCTATATTGGGACTTGTCTTCATAAGGAACAAATACAATCACTGTATGTTTTCCAAATTAGTCTGTGATCATATTATTTGTTTGGCCTTGTATGTAGATGATATGTTGTTGATAGGAAACATCAAGGAGATTATCTAGGATGTGAAAACTCAGTTGTCCTCCAAATTTCACACAAAGGATACTAGTGGTACAAATATCATTTTTGGCATGGAAATTGCAAGATATTGGGAAAATAGGAAACTCTAATTAAATCAGACGAAACATGTCAAGAGAATATTCGATATGTTTAATATGCAAGAATATAGACCGATCAGGGTTCCTATTACTTTAGGTGTAAATTTATCTATAGATCAATGTCCCAATACACAGGAACATGAAGAGAACATGTCTCATGTTCCATATGCTAGTGTGCTTGGCAGTTTGATGTATTAAATGGTTTGTACTAGACTGGACATTTCACATGTAGTGGAAGTTTTGATCAGGTATATGTCAAAACCAGGGAAGGAGCATTGAACAACAGTAAAGAGGGGTTTCAAGTATTTGTGTGGAACTACAAGTTATGGATTTTTCTATGAAAAAATACCAATATTGGACATATTGTTGGACACAAATGGGTTTGTTGTGATGCAAACTAGACTAGAGATCTAGAGCACAAAATATCTACAAGTGGTTATGTGTTTAAAACCTATTTGGAGGAGAAATCAGTTGGATGAGCAAAAGACAATCTATAATGGCACTGTCAACTGCAGAAGCTGAATACACGACAACCACTCATGCAAGAAAGGAAGAGTTATGGTTAAAAATGTTTTTTTTTGGGTATTGGGTTGGTACAACAAGCTGTAAGGATAGATTGTGATAGTTAGACTGCAATATTCCTAGAAAATAACCCATCTTATCATTTAAAGACAAAGCATATTGATGTTCAACATCACTTTGTGAGAGACATGGTTTAAGACAAGAAGTTGTTGTTGATGAAGGTGGACACTTTGAATAATTTTGTAGATTCATTGAAAATTTCTATGAGCATTGAGAGGTTCTCCTAGTGTAGAGAAAAAATGTGCATTGCTACCCTGGATCTTTGACTATGTAATCTTCTAACCCCCTGTATGAAAAGAAAACAACAAGTGGGAGAGCTTTGGGTATGTATTATATAAACTCCACATGTGACTTGTTGCACCAGACACAACGAGGGGGTCACAAGGGGAGCGATAGACCCCCCCAAAAATGGACATTTTTGGCATCCATTTTTAGTGATTTTCAACACATGTTTTTCTCTTTTGGTGGTTTTGTCGTACATTGGCAGATTTGTGGCTTATCCCATGGTTTTCTAACTGCACTTAAGGAATTAGGGTTGTAGTATAATCTAGGTCAATGGATTAGGGAGTTTTGTATGTCGTGGGATCCTATGTATTGTATTGTAATAATGAAGTTGGATGATGATGAATAGGAATTAGAGGTGAGGCTCTAAACAATTTGTTAGTTTTCCTATTTTTGTTTTCTAGGGTAAATCTATGTGTATATGTGTGATTGCAACTGTGTTCTTTTCTATTTTTAAGAATCTGTGTGTGCATTGCATTATTGTAAAAGGTTTAAAACTTACATCTAGTTCCACATAAATATGTATAAACAACAACTTTTTCACATGTACATACACTAACCCATTCTAAAATTGAACATACAACCTCTGAGGAGAGAACATGTGTTCTTAACCATTAGTTCCACTCTTTTTGTATACAAAAAAAATGGAATATAATATATATCCTGAAAAAACCCTTGGTAGTTCCCCTCATTCCAAGGATGGTACCCAAGGAAAACGAGATTATTTACGGCTCAACGTTGTATCGACATGTCACTAGCAAGAATAAAACCTAGGTGGGAAGGATAACATCCATTCCACAAAACCACTTGAGCTAGGCCTAGTTGATAGAAACAGAAAGTGTTATAAGCCTAAGGGAACTTAACTTTAGCATCATATCTTTTGATTAACTTCTTTATCTTAAGAGAATTTATGTATTTCTACTTTTCAACACTTTTTCTTGGGTTTGCACTTCCTTTGTAGGGCACCTATGGGGAGGCTACTTCATAATTTGGGTTAGATTTAGTTACATTAATTCTTATATTACTCGTATAAACATGAATATGGTATCATAGCGGGTGTAAACCATACTCTCTTAATTCTCTTGGATAATCTTAAAAATTATTGACTAGTGTCATCACATCTTCTGGTATGAAACTACTCCTTTCTTGGATCACCATTTTCTATGGATTCTAGAACTATAAATATTAATTTATTTTTTAGATATATAAATTTATTATTTTGCAAGAAAAAATGATAAGTCATATTCAATAAAGAAAGAAATACATTCTTTTGGTGCTCATGGAACAAAACAAAAAGATAAAATTTATGTGCTAAGATACTTATAAGAGTATATATGAAAGATGAAAACTCCACTTTCAAGAAAAAAAAAATTAAAATACACAAAATAATATAAATATAATTTCTTACCCTTTGAAAAATAATCATCCATTCTTCCATTTCTCCATTATTATTTGTTACCTCTTGCCACTCTTTTAAAAAAGGATCCATATAAATTAATTGTAAGTTAGGAGATAGTATATCAGAAGTATAAATTAATTGTAAGTTAGGAGATAGTATATCAGAAGTTATAGAGCGAACTAAATATTTCTTTGAATCAAACAAATAAATTTCATGAAGTCTCATTATTCCACCTAAAGAGGCTTTAGGAAAAACTAACTCCTTTTAGGAATGAATATTCCTATCCATGTATTCTATGTTAACCCACAAAGGATGATTGGACTCCCCTATCAACATTTGCAGATGTTGATCCTCCTTCTTATCATCATAATTTTTCATAAAATTTTAGCTTTTTTATTTTGTTCTTGTCCCTTTTTACCTTGTAGGAACAACATAAACATGGAAACAAGTAGCTTGTGGATGTTTTGGGAGATGACATATTGAACAAGAATATGTCATGTTCTCATAATCCAAGACCCAAGTGCAATGAAGTTTTTTCAATTTGAGAAGCATTTTGTGTAGAAGACCCATAATAAGATTTGTGTGAACAAAAATGTAAGCATATGTACATAATTGAATGCAAGAGCTCTCTGAAGATAATATTTGACGTAAGTTCCCAAAGAGTTCTCACTATCCTCAAAATATACTAAATGATAGAAATGTATTGGTAAATTAGGAGGATTAATCTAAAATGACATTTTCGTAATTGATATAGAATTAGGATCAAAATTTGGAAACGAAGGAGTTATAAAAATCCTTGCATTTCACCAAAAGAATAAAAAGAATCCTTTGTAGCAAAAAAAGATCTCACATTTCTTTGTCAAAGTGGAATGAATCCCACTGATATAAACATGAAGTAGGAGACCAATACCCATTAAATCAACAAATGACTATGTCATTTTCATACAAGGAATGTAGATGGTTGAGTTTTGGAAATGTAATATCGATCATCAACAACTCCTCAACATGTTCTTCTATATAATATCAAATATGATGATAAAAAAGATGAAATATATCCTCTATTTGTTTATCCTTATAAAGAATGAATGACTGGGAAATGTGAATCTGTAAGGTACCAGATATATTATAATAGAAGAAAACATAAATACTACAGAGAATAACAGGGAAACAATGCAATCTATGAAACCACAACACCAAAATAATACCTTTATTGATGGGAAACAATGTCCGCTTTCCTCTTTGAGGGGGAAACCTCAAGAAAAATACTTCTCATGTCCTCGACTCCTATTTAAACTAAATCTATCTACCAAAGGAACAATCTAGAAGAAGATCTTCTAGAAGCGAAATCTTCTATTAGGTCTTATTAGATTTGACTTATTCTTCCTTATTACTAGGCCTTATTAATATCATCCTTTATTACATGGAAAATATATTATTCTACCTATATGAGGGGTTAGGAGGTTAGGTCCCTAACATGTCGTCCCCCTTAAAAATGACCTTGTCCTCAAGGCTTGAGATGCATAAATTGTTGCAAAATGGTAGTTGACTCCCAGGTGGCATATGATGGACTAGTATATTTTCATTGTACTAACACTTCCTTCATGGTATCTAGTGTTTGTGGATACAACTAGATGGAGCCTTCTTCATCCAACTCAGAGAGACTAGTTTGAGTTTGGCTCTTAGTTCTAATCACCTTGTTTAAGCATGAGACATGAAAAACGATATCGAGCTTAGAATTACTTGGAAAATCTAACTGACAGGCCTACTGACCCACATGCTCGAGAATTGTATTTATGGATCTTCAGTGGACTGGAGGAGGGGTAGGAGTGGCGTGTTTAGGGCGGTAAAGAAAGGATGGTTTGTGGGTTTGAGAAGAGACAATCTTTTGTGCTTCCTTTGCTCTTTTAGTATCTTCCTTCTAACTTTGAGGGCGATCCATGAGGCCATGGGCACAGATCTCATCCTTGAGGCCACTAATAAAGCATTATAGGAAAAAAGCATCATACATGCCCTTTGTGGGGAAATACAACCACTCAAAGGAATATATAAAGTCTTCCACTATGCCAGATTGTTTCAACTTCGTCAAACGACCAAAATTGTGGGTATAAGTGTCAAAGCGTTCATAAATCTCTTCAAAACATTATGTCTAAGCCACATACCCTTTGTAGGAATTTTTTCTCCATTGCCACCATTGTCAATGTCCTCAATCTAGATGGAGAACACCATACTAGAGTTTGGCCAACTCATTAGTAATGTTGTACAAATAGAAATAGTGTTCCATTTGAGTGACCCGGCCTGTGGGATCCAAGCCATCAAATTTGTTCACCTCCACAAAAGGGGGATGCAGTTCCCGTTGAAAGTGGTTGGAAGGAAAGGATGTGGATTGGGAGGATTCAGGATCGTCAGGGTTATAAGGTGTGGTAGAAGAGAAAGGTTCTGGGGCGTTCTTATACCAAGTGGTCAAATTGTTCACTACATCCTAGGATTGTTGACAGATGGTTGTCAATTGAGTGATGGATGTGGGAAGTGATATTGAGAATGCTTGCGGGCTTCTGGATGAGAGCAAGGATGAGGAAGGAAATCTAAGACTTACAATTTTCCGGCAGGGTAGGGAGATGGAGGTTCTTGTGGGCACCGACGTAAGAACTGGGTTTGGATCCACGCACATGGTAAATTGGTGTGGCTATGTTATACAGGAAACGCACTCCGCTGTCCGTTCGCTCGGATTTTGGCCASATGAAGGKCGTGGTGTATTCCTGTCAGGATTCMATYATGGCAGCCCTTCCCATAGATATGGAGCTTCTACTGCTAATTGGATTGTTCAAGTTAATGGTAAACCGACGCCTGATTTASARWCTTTTGTAAATTTAACAAAAGAATTCGAGCACGGTAAGTTTGTTCGTGTTAAGACRGTGGATTTAGATGGAATAAGCCAGGTTTTTGCTTTGAAGCAAGACTTATATTACTGGCCAACGTCRGAACTTAAATTTGACCCGGTAACGGCAACATGGAATCGGACAAYCATTAAAACYGTCCGTGATGATTTTTGACGTGATGATTTTTRACATGTAAATGAWGATTTTTTRWCSYTGRAATTAGGCGAAAAATTGTTGGATTCTTAGATTTAACTGATTATTTCTGTAAAATTGGAGTGWCTTSAGAGTTTTTCAGCATGCTGAATCTATTTCTGTTTTCAGAAATGGRTTYTGAACAACAAAAAATAAAAAATAGTGTTTTTTGTAAATTTATATCACYMAGATTCCAACCAAAAAAACCWTTTTGTAGAACAGCTAGCCAAAGCCTTTCTTAGAACTATCCAAAAAGATTCAATTTGTATTTCATGGTTTTTCATTTTGTTGTGTAACCAGGTCACTCTATTCTATTCATTTTTGTCTKGCAATCAATGTTAAAGATAATCAATATTGGTTTGCGTTTGTTGTATCCCTAACACTGAAGGAATTGTATAGTTACCTCATACTCAACCTACCACTCAATTGTTTTATATATATATAGAAATATTAATTTGTTACTAATACTTTTTTATATCATGTGTTAACTCCATATAAAAGTATTGAATGAATTAGACATTTTATGTGCTCAATAAGTACTTTTTTACTTTCACTTCATATGGAGAAGCATAAAACACTTATGTGATCAGTACTTTTTTTAACTTTTACTTCAACCATATGCAATAAGATAGACAAGCCAAAACATCTCAATTCTTCTTTATTCATAAAATAGAGAAACCTGCTACAATGAAGATGTCCATCTGGAATGCTCAATAGATGGCCAAGAAGATAGACAATAGATAAGAGCTTCTACAAAATGCTCCCGCTAATACAAAAGATGCCTCCAAACGCTGAATGAGAAATGAAGATCAATACAAGCAGATCTGAATGCCAAACTCTCCAGCTGAAGAATGTCACACTCCAATAGAAGGCTGAAACCCTCAATAACTCGGTCCTGCTGCCAAAAGTGTCCAATCACCTTAATAAATATGTCAACTGATAGATCGGGTGATGGTAAGAACAACCCAGGTGATTGAATCTCCAGGATCCCTCTCAATCTATGTAGATCTGAAATCCCCCACTGAATGGTGCGCCCCACTGGATGAATGAAACCCTAGATAATTCGGCCCTGCTGCCAAAGTGTCCAATCACCCTAATAAATATGCCAACTGATAGATCGGGTGATGGTAAGAACAACCCAGGTGACCGAATCTCCAAGATCCCTGTCAATCTATGTAGATCTGAAATCCCGCACTAAATGGTGCACCCCACTAGATGACTAAAACACTAGATAATTCGGCCCTGCTGAAGGAGGCCTCCAAATGCTCTGAAACTCTCCAGAAATATAGATCGGGACACTGCAAGTCACTAGGTCATGTCTCAGGGTCAGATCTGAAGTGTAACCCCTCCAAACGAACTAGATCTGGATCTAAAAAATTCCCTCCTTCTCTTCAATTCACCCCATTGCTCAAGAAATAATCTGAGCCATAAAACTGTCTCAGAAAGCACTAGATTTAGATGGAATAAGCCAGGTTTTTGCTTTGAAGCAAGACTTATATTTCTGTAAAATTGGAGTGTCTTGATAGTTTTTCACCATGCTGAATCTATTTCTGCTTTCAGAAATGGATTCTGAACAACAAAAAATAGTGTTTTTTGTAAATTTATATCACCCAGATTCCAACCAAAAAAAACATTTTGTAGAACAGCTAGCCAAAGCCTTTCTTAGAACTATCCAAAAAGATTCAATTTGTATTTCATGGTTTTTCATTTTGTTGTGTAACCAGGTCACTCTATTCTATTCATTTTTGTCTGACAATCAATGTTAAAGATAATCAATATTGGTTTGCGTTTGTTGTATCCCTAACACTGAAGGAATTGTATAGTTACCTCATACTCAACCTACCACTCAATTGGTTTATATATATATAGAAATATTAATTTGTTACTAATACTTTTTTATATCATGTGTTAGCTCCATATAAAAGTATTGAATGAATTAGACATTTTATGTGCTCAATAAGTACTTTTTTACTTTCACTTCATATGGAGAAGTATAAAACACTTATGTGATCAGTATTTTTTTAACTTTTACCTCAACCATATGCAATAAGATAGACAAGCCAAAACATCTCAATTCTTCTTTATTCATAAAATAGAGAAACCTGCTACAATGAAGATGTTGATCTGGAATGCTCAATAGATGGCCAAGGAGATAGACAATAGATAAGAGCTGCTACAAAATGCTCCCGCTAATACAAAAGATGCCTCCAAAGGCTGAATGAGAAATGAAGATCAATACAAGCAGATCTGAATGCCAAACTCTCCAGCTGAAGAATGCCACACTCCAATAGAAGGCTGAAACGCTCAATAACTCGGTCCTGCTGCCAAAAGTGTCCAATCACCTTAATAAATATGTCAACTGATAGATCGGGTGATGGTAAGAACAACCCAAGTGATTGAATCTCCAGGATCCCTCTCAATCTATGTAGATCTGAAATCCCCCACTGAATGGTGTGCCCCACTGGATGAATGAAACCCTAGATAATTTGTCCCTGCTGCCAAAGTGTCCAATCACCCTAATAAATATGCCAACTGATAGATCGGGTGATGGTAAGAACAACCCAGGTGACCGAATCTCCAAGATCCCTCTCAATCTATGTAGATCTGAAATCCCCCACTGAATGGTTCATCCCACTAGATGACTGGAATCCTAGATAATTCGGCCCTACTGAAAGAGGCCTCCAAATGCTCTGGAACTCTCCAGAAATATAGATCAGGACACTGCAAGTCACTAGGTCAAGTCTCAGGGTCAGATTTGAAGTGTAACCCCTCCAAACGAACTAGATTTGGATCTCAAAAATGCCCTCCTTCTCTTCAAGTTGCCCCATTGCTCAAGAAATAATCTGAGCCATAAAACTGTCTCAGAAAGCACTAGATTTAGATGGAATAAGCCAGGTTTTTGCTTTGAAGCAAGACTTATATTTCTGTAAAATTGGAGTGTCTTGATAGTTTCTTCTTTCAGAAATGGATTCTGAACAACAAAAAATAGTGTTTTTTGTAAATTTATATCACCCAGATTCCAACCAAAAAAACCATTTTGTAGAACAACTAGCCAAAGCCTTTCTTAAAACTATCCAAAAAGATTCAATTTGTATTTCATGGTTTTTCATTTTGTTGTGTAACCAGGTCACTCTATTCTATTCATTTTTGTTTGGCAATCAATGTTAAAGATAATCAATATTGGTTTGCGTTTGTTGTATCCCTAACACTGAAGGAATTGTATAGTTACCTCATACTCAACCTACCACTCATACTCAACCTACCACTCAATTGTTTTATATATAGAAATATTAATTTGTTACTAATACTTTTTTATATCATGTGTTAACTCCGTATAAAAGTATTGAATGAATTAGACATTTTATGTGCTCAATAAGTACTTTTTTACTTTCACTTCATATGGAGAAGTATAAAACACTTATGTGATCAATACTTTTTTTTAACTTTTACTTTCTCTATATATAAAGTTGATACAAAATTATTTTAATTAAAGGTGAATCTTGATATAAAATTATTTTACTTAATGTGGATGTTAAAATATATTTTTAAATGACATGTGCTAACTCCAAAAATTTTGAATATTTTATTTTATTTATGCTACACATTTATTTATGCGAAAAATTGTTGGATTTTTAGATTTAATTGATTATTTCTGTAAAATTGGAGTGTCTTGGGAGTTTTTCAGCATGTTGAATCTATTTCTGCCTTCAGAAATGAATTCTAAACAACAAAATATAGTGTTTTTTGTAAATTTATATCGCCCAGCAAAAAAAACCATTTCATAGAACAACTAGCCAAAACTTTTCTTAAAACTATCGAAAAAAGATACTATTTGTGTTTCATGGTTTTTCATTTTGTTGTGTAACCAGGTCACTCTATTCGATTCATTTTTGTCTGACAATCAATGTTGAAGATAATAAATATTGGTTTGCATTTGTTGTATCCCTAACACTAAAGGAATTGTATAGTTACCTCATACTCAACCTACCATTCAATTGTTTTATATATATAGTAATATTTTTTTGTTACTAATATTTTTTTAATTCACATGTGTTAACTCAGTATAAAAGTATTGAATGAATTAGACATCTTATGTGTTTAATAAGCATTTTTTTACTTTCACTTCATATGGAGAAGTATAAAACACTTATGTGGTCAATATTTTTTTATTTTTTTTCACTTTCTCTATATATAAAGTTGATACGAAATTATTTTAATTAAAGGTGAATCTTGATATAAAATTATTTTACTTAATATGGATGTTAAAATATATTTTTAAATGACATGTGTCAATTCCAAAAAATTTAAATATTTTATTTTATTTATGGTACAAATTGATTTTTTTTTTCTTATTAATATTTTTTTAAATGTCATATGTCAACTCCATAATATTCAACATTGAAGGTAAGTCAACTATTAATAAATCACTTTTTATTTTTTTTACTTTCAATTATTGTATCTCTTTTTCTATATAAAAAGTTGATATAATTTTTTTTTATTTAATATGGATATTGAAATATTTTATTTATTATCAACATTGAAATATCTTTTTTTATTAATATTTTTCTAAATACCACTTGTCAATTCCATGCTGAATATAAAAAGAATTACACATCTTCTTTATATTGAAATGTGGAAGAATAAATATGGAAGAATTACTAATTATAATAAAAATAACTTTAAAAAAAATATCAAATTAACATGAAAAAATAAACATATAATATAGATAAATAATAAAGAAACAAGAAAAAAAAAAAAAAATTTACTAAATTTGAAAGAAAAAGACAACGTGGAAAAACGGCCATAAAAGTACTTCATGCCAGAATTATTCTTTTATTAATCACATGTATGTTACGCCAAATTTGAAATCCAACAACAAATAATAGTAAAATTAACTATCCATATTTTGATTTCATTAATTACTCAATTAAATTAATGAAATCATACACTAGATTATAAATATGAGTATTTCATAGAAACATACATATGAATACTTTAATACTTTTGTAATTATGTATAAATCCACCAAATCCATTGTTTATAGGTGATTCACTACCAAATCGTAGGAATTAATTACGGATTCCATCCTTTGGAAAGACCATGATACCACAATGGTGATTGAAGCTCCTATTTATCTATAATCTCATTTCTCTCATGAAATAGTCAATATGCTCATTATTGAGTACTCCAAGGCTTCATCTAGCCATCAATTCACCATAACACTCTTCTTCATAGCTAGAGGAATCTCTTCCAGTGGATTTGTGTTATTTGCTTAAATTATGGTGGATATTCTAGTGATTTTTTCCCTCAAAACCATTTCATTTCTCAACAACAAATCCCCCATTTCTAGAGGTTCTTACCTATTATTCTTTAAAGTTGCATTCGACTATGAGAGGGCAAGCTAGGGCATTATCAAGTTATTGCAATGATATTTTATAAAGGGTTTTTTGAATAAGTTTTAGAAAATGGTTGAAAGTTGGCTCAAGGATACAATAAAAATATATAACTAAATGTAAAAGGAAAATAAACTTCTTATTGGCTTAGTAAATGACAAACACTTTAATAGATCAGATGGTAAAGTAAATAAAGAAAGGAAGATATATGAGTATCCAATTTTTCAACTCACACATGGATTTCTCATTCCCAAATATCATTAAGCAATAAGAACACAATACTTGAAAACAATCTTAAATATGAAAAAAACAGTAAAATTTTCACTGTGTTACTCACAATGAAGAAATCATATGCTTTGCAGTAGAATAAATGTATTCAAGTAAGAAAAGAAACAGATAATAATATAAAAATAAGATCTAACTATCAAAATGTCTTTTTCCATTTAGTGCCAATATGAAAATATTGTCTTTGTCTTACAGTGGAATCTTTACAAAAATAGCCCTTGATTTCCCAACTCATCAACCCTCATACAATCTTTTCAATGTCTTTTTAAAGAACACAAATTACTCCTGTAGATCTTATTTTTTAGATTACATTTTTAAAATAGGATCATATCAATTGACTGTTTTCTAGAAGATAAAAACTCATATGAGCACTTTTAATTCCTATAGTGTAGTATGCATAATAACCAATCCGAATATAGATTAGGTGACAGCTTCATGAAGCTTTGCAAATCCCACAAAAAGAGGAATACTATGTTGCTGAGCTGGTTTATCTAAGATACCAAAAATTTCTATTTGAACGAAGCACTCATAACCTAAATGCTCATCTTCACTATCTTGGTAATAGCATTGAGCAATCAAAAATTGTGGTAGATTTTCCTTGGGTTGTCATTGTATGATAACTACAGAACCTCTGGTTTCCCTCTGTTTGAGCTTAGTTGTCAACACCACATTATGCCAATACAATCGTATATTGGATTATCTTACCTCCTTTAGCAAGGCCTTCTGCTCTTTCTTCTTCCTTTTAATTGTATCTGTCCCTATTGTTTTGCATTCCATTTCTCTACAAAGGACTTTTCTTTATTTAGTTTCCTAATAATACCCTACAACTCTTTGACCCCATTCTCAGGAGGAGAAACGAACAATATGCAGGGATCAAGAAATTGACCGTGTTGGTTGTCTAATATTATGGACGTCGGGCATATGATTGACTGTGGGCTTGAGAACCGTCGGAGGATCATAACCGTCAAATCTGCAAGCCAGTTCAATGACACAGATGAATTGCGAAGAGAAAAAGAAGAATTAAACAACTCACTAGTTCTAATACCGCAAATGGTCTAGATCGATAGATCTCATAAACCAAAATATCGATGATTGTGGTTGATCTAACAAATGATCAAACTAAGTTGGATTAAGTCGTGACCATTAGAAGCCCAATTGCTAGATCAATGACAGGGATAGATTGTGGAGATCGAAAGGAGAACTAAATATCGTGATATTTCCAATCCCATAGTTAGTCAGGACCATCAGATCTTATAGCCTCGAAGATCGATGATTGTGGTTGACTCACCAATAGCGTACAACTTCAAATTGTGGATTTTTAGTGACGATTTAAATCACTCGCAAGTTGTGGTTCCACAACCATCCTTGATCGTTGATCTTCTTTGAGTGTCTTCATGACCGTTGGATCACTTTTAAGTGGAAGGACAGGATAAGCTAGAAGAGCAGCACCGAACATAGATCGAGCCATCGATCTAAGAACATGATCAACGAACAACATTTGGTTCATGTCAAAAGTTACAAGGAGGTTACTATTCGAGTAATCTCACTTCGGAAGAATTGGCAACTTGAAAGTTGAATTACCCGAAGCCCAAAATATGAAATGAATAAAGACCATCAGATCTAGAGAAAATGTGATGACCGTTAGATCAGGGAGAACCATGTCAGCAGACCACGTCTACAAGGACATGTGGCAGACCATGTTAGGAAGGACACATGGTGCAATCAGACAATGACAAGTGTCAAGTTGAATCGACACTTCAAATACGTGCAAATCATGAATCTGAGTGACACATGCAACTACTTGGCTTGTGGCAAGTCAAAAAGTGACGTAAGAAAGATACGTCACTCCAAGACATTTACTTTGGGAGTTTCATCACCAAAAAATGTCAAAATTCCTGAAGTCCGGAAGGACGAAGGTTCGAAGTTGCTCTCAGTCGTCGATCTAAGGTACATTTTGGGAGTTAGGAAAACCATTAGATACAGGAGAAGTAAAGATCTGATTCGTTGGATCTGAGTGTCTAGGATCAATGATCATTGGATAAAAAAATAATGCATGAAGGTTAAGCCTTTGGATGAGCGCAGGAGAGAAAACTTGTCAATGTCCTGAAGTAAGCAGGGACAGGCCATCATCAAGAATAAAAGGTGGCGCACGATCCACAACTCTGGAGTGAATCACTTCGAGAGTTTGTGGTTGGGAAGTAAATCAGATCATCGAAGACCTGAGGGTCGAAGAAGATCCAAGCCATCGGTTGCGAGAAGGATGCATGGCATAAATCTGTGCAGTTCTGGAAAAACACTCAAGGAGAAAGTGAAGGAAGTGAAGTTGAGTTTTAAAATACTCGAAGACCAAAGAGTCGAAGGAGCTGAGGACCGTTGATCTATAGGAGGACACATGTCAACAGATCATTTACTCTTCTTTGAACACTCCGGGAAAAAGAGAGCAAGGAAAGTTGACATTTCGAACCCCGAATACCCGAAGGGATTGTGACGGTTGATTAGAGAATACCATGTGTCGATAGATAGTGAATTTTGAGTGGAAGCACCGTAGAGAAAGAAGCGTTTGAGAAATCGATCTCGTCCGTCAGTTTGGAGGGCCACATGTCACTTGGTCGTTAAGACTTAGGAGGGCATGGATCTAGAGAAGAGGAAGGAAATATGATAGATCGGAGTCGTTGAACAAACAAAATCTATTAGAGACTGCGAGTTCAATGATCACACATGATTGTGGGACCAAAAATTGATCAGAAGTTAATTTTCTGAAGGCGGGCCGCAATCGAAACCACGGTTTTGGAGAAAGGACACGTGGAGGCTCAAGGTAAATTATGGGGTGAAAAGTAGTTTGATATCAAACCACCTTTGGCCATGACCACATTTACATGGTCACATGATAGCATCTCCCAAGGTCACATTAGTGGAAGATAGGGGAAGGAGCTAGCGTTTCTAGGCTCCACATCGAAGGTTATGCATTGAAAAGTCAAAAATCCTCTGTGTGTATAATCCAACGGCACTGATCAAACTGAATATGATCGGAGGGTTGTTGTTTCAGTTCATGGTTTCTTGATAAGTTACGATTCAGTTACACTAACAGAATCATTGTTCTAGGGCATTGGATTCATGGCTCTTGAGCGTTATGAGATTCCTGACATGGGCATTGGATATTTGGAGTGTAATGGATGATGAGAGAAGGAATAAAGGAAGCATGTCGTGATAGAGGTAGGTTGTTGTTTCTCGGTAAAACAAGTCGAATTGTATGTGATCAAGAAGACAACAGGAACAAAGAGTGAAAGATGCAGAGATGAAGACCATAAGTTGGACAGAGCAGAAATGGTGAAAAAAGAAGATTGTATGAAAACTTAAGTGCAAGAAGATGCGAGCAGGAACATAATGATGCAGGCAGAGCAGAGTAGTGTAGCTGAACAATGATGATAATGGTAAGCCATTGATAAATAGTTTATCACTGTAACAAATTTCAAAA
>ML786778.1:515694-564161 GCA_009831015.1 Picea engelmannii | reverse complement strand
CATATTGAGTTTTCCATAGTCTCTTGGCCCATATAAATATATTTACAAACTGGGGGAAACAAGGGTGTTACATGTGATCGACTTTGGGCTGGTGGTTTGTTGATTGGAACCTATTGAAACATACCAGTACATCTAGATATCGAAGATGGCTTTGAAGATCAATCTCATTGATCTGATACCTTGTTGGGGAATAAAATGGAACATGATATGAAATAGAGAACACAACACTATAGATATTCAAAGAGGGACAAAAAATTTCGAAGAAAGAAGGTGACATATAAAGACACCATTATAGCACTTAAGCAAAACACATTGTGATCAAAACATCACAATGCATATTGCACATCTTGATCTGCATGATCTATTGTGCAACTCAACTTTTATTTATCTATATGATAATGATCCAAGAGGTATTCTTTTATAGTCATAATATCTAACCAACTCCCACAAAATTCATAAGATCTTGTCCAAATATAACCGTCGACAATTATAGTTTATTCCAAAAAAAATTCTCTATCGATTCGGCTTGGCAAGATGTGATCCATCGCTCAACTATATTCGATTGTTGGTCAATTGTCCGACCGAAAGACATGTCAACTACCTGACTGACTGATGTGGTTTGTTGGTTGATCGTTCGACTGAATGTCTCCAGATGTAATTCGACCTCTTGTCTAATTGAACTCAGGAGATGTGTGATGAACCATCAATACTTGATATCCCAACAATAAATGCATCTACATTCATGTTTTATCTAAGAGTCATGGAATTAAAATACATTGGAATTTTAAAATAAAAATCCATACCTCTTGCAATAACATTCAAGTGAGGCGAAAGATAACTAATTAAATTTCTTATCTTTCTTATGATGCCCTTCGAATCGCCAATTACTTTTAATGTTTAATGTCCGTATCAAGATTCAAGTGAGGCGAAAGATAACTAATTGAATTTCTTATCTATCTTATGATGCCCTTCAAATCACCGATTACTTTTAATGTGTCATGTTCAGATCAAGATCCATTTTGAGTGCTCACATCCAAGGTCGCATACTTGGTGATATGGTTCATGTATTCAAATGTGCATTCACTGAAATGCAGGTGCACCTACTACTTATATCTATTAGTGAAAAATTGGCACCTTATTCCTTCCAAAAACATCGTAAATACAAAATAGATCCCCAAAAAAATGAAATTAAATATAGTATGTATAATGAGAAAAGTCATAAAGAGAGACAAGATTAAAGATATAATAAAAAAAATTAATATATGCTTCTAAAGAAAAGGAAAAACACTATAAAGTATAATACATACAATATAGTTTCCTAAAGGGAAAAGGGCAAATTGACACTTAAAGGAGAAAACTCGAACTAAGAGAGGAGAATTTTTTGGTTAAATCAATGAAATAAAAATCCTATTGTCTTACCCTTACTCTAACTACATCAACTAAAAAAAAAACCTTATTGGATAAAAGATATGAAACCCTTGGCTTTAAAAATAATAAAATGAAATATCACAAGAATGAACAAAAGAGTATGGAAAGAGTATGGAAATAACCCTTAAGGTAGTGTAACACCATCAACTACTACTTATGGAAGGAATCACTCCACAAGTCATACTTGTATAGTGCAACATCTAACATATCCAACATAATGATACTCATGTGTACATATACTTTCTCATGAGCATTCCTTGTGGTACATGACAATGACCCATCATTATTATATTATTCCTTTTGACTGCCTTATGGGGCTATTTATTACCCATCAACTACCTAGTAAACTTATAATGTGATTATGGCCACATTACATCCATTATGCCCATTTGGCACATCCCTTGGTACCCAATATTATCCTCTCGGTGACAAGCCCTTGTTTTGGTTATCTTTTGATATCTATTTCCTTGTCCAAATCACCATTTTTTCCTATCATTAAACCTTGTTATTTATCATGTTGGTGTTTAAGGTCGGGATATGGGCTTGGAGGTAATCTTCATTTAATGCCATATGTTTTCATTTGATTTTTATTAACCTTAGGAGATGGTAGTATATTTTGTGTTTATCTTATGATTAGTGATTGGTGAGAAGATTTTTACATACCCACTTGCTATAGATCTTGTTTTCGGGTTGCCACAACTCATAAAGGTGGTTGCAAGTACAAGACATAGAACCCCGGATAATGAAGTCACGTTGTAGATATAGGAGATAAGTACCTTTAACATTTGCTAGAGGAGCCTTTGATAGACTGTTACTAATCGCATAGGTTGTTATAGATCATGTGTTATTTCCTCCCATGAGTAGTTGCATAGTTAATGAGTAGTTCTAGTGGGCATGTTAATTTAGTTATGCTAGTTGAGATTCGTAGAAACCACTTTTGCATCTGATTAATGTGTTTTATGGAATTAGTAGATTTTTATACCCACTTGAGAATCCAAGATTCTCAAGTTGGTTAATATTTAGACTCTTATTATATTTGTTACAAATAGTTGTCATGTATAAAAGGAGGCTAGCACATGTGAAGAAAATTTTAGACACTTTAATGAAGCTTGGCTTATGAATTGCTTACATTAGAAAAATGTTATGGTTTAAAATGGGTCTCCTAAGGAAAATATTGAAATAAAAGTTATGAATTTTTTAAGGGAAAGAAAGAAAACTACTTTTTAATCGTATTTTTTACTTATCTCCTTATATGTTTATTCAATTGTAGGCACTCATTGGATGTGGAATTGAATTATGCATCCAACGAGTACCATCTCTGCATAGTTTTGATAGACCCACGGTGAGATAAAGTAGAAAATACATGTTTATCTCACCGTGGGTCTATCAAAAGTATGCAGAGTGGGTACTTGGATGCAAATTTCAATTCCACATCCAATGAGTGCCTACATTTCAAATTTCAGTAAACATATAAGGAGAAAAAGTGAAAATAGGATTAAAAGAAAGTAGTTTTATTTCTTTCCCTCCAACACTATTTACCCTTATAGTTTATATCATCATGTTGAATCTTATTGATTATTTTAATGTTGACATCGATGGCACTTTTTTTTGCTTTGAGGCCCATTTTTTACCTCAAAAATTCCCTAATGATACATTTTGATAATAAAGAGAAGTTTCAATGTGGCCTATTTCCATATGTTCTATAAGAAGTAGTGGGTTATTAATTTAATTTTGTTGTTGGTTAATACTAGCCCTTTGTTACAAGGACGCAAGACCCACTTAGCAAAGCGTAAGTGTTGTTGTTTATTATTTCTTTGTTTATATTGAGTTATCTATTTAGTCGTGTTCTATGTTTTGGCTCTTTTCGAAGGAGATTATCGTTTAACTTTGCCTGAAATCTTGTGAGCAATTGTTGAATTGGCATATTTGAATGGTTAAGTGTGTATAATCCAATTGTCCTAGGGATTTTTCAGCACAATGAATCCATTTTATGCATTCAAAAATACAATTTAAATAACAAAAAATAGTAATTTCGCCTAAATTTATATCGTCAGATTCTGGTAAAAAATGCCAAAACTTATAACATTTAGAAAATGCCATTTATTTATGTTATGCGTTTACTTGTCAATTTATGTGATAGATATGAATGCTAGTTTACGTAGAATTGTAGCAAGGAAATCATGTTACAGTTTAAGTTATCTGGTATAAGTAACTCATGTTTAAGATGGTGTGGACTTATAATTAATTCTATATGTGTACTTTTATTCTCCAAAGTGTGAATGAGTTCTCCACTCATTTATCTTTCATCTATTATTCCCCCTGCCCGCACCCCCACCCTCATATATGAGGGTATATGAGGGTGAGGGTGGGGATGGTGGGGAATAGTAGAGAAAACATAAGATAAAGAGAACTCGGTCAAGCCTAAATTATTAAATAATTCTATCCTGGTATAAGTAACTCATATTTAAGATGGTGTGGACTTTTATTTAATTTTGCAAATGTAATTTTATTGGGCAAAGTGTGAGTGATGTTTTTTTGAAATGCTTTGTAATTCAAAGTGAATCAAAGATAAATTATAACAATATTATAATTGTTCTCTTTGATTATATAATTGTCTTTAATTGGATATACTCTTGAGTTATAGTAGCAGCTAGTAAAATTAATCTAGAACCTAATCCAAATCAATCCTACAGATTACAAAATCTCATAATTAAAAAAAAATTGTAGTAATTCTTGACACATGCAATTTACTTATTAGTACCAATACAACCAGATGTAACTAATGCTGCAAAACCTACAGAAGAACAATCTCTTCCTCAATATCGAAGTTTGATACCAACCTCCCTCTTTCTCTATGACTTACAAAGAAAACCCTGCTATCAACAAAGTTCTGGTTAGGCTGATAGGAGAAACCATCAGATGGAGAGTGACAGCACAATGGAATAGAAACAGATTATAATAAAAAACTGTCGCTTATCATACCTCCTCCTAGCAGATTTCGGAACCTCTTACCTGCATGGACTTTAACTCTTGGCTATGACATGGCTTTGTTGATGAATCATGGAGACCTATGCTCGGGCTTCGCTCCTCACAGGCTTTTCTCAGCGCTTCATAACCAAACTTTCATGACATGTTTACATGTGCAGTGTAAACGTGCTATTAGCCTCCCCGTGAGCTGGCTGGACTGTATACGGTTGGCTTGTGCTTGTGTATTATTTTTTGGTGTATAAGACTCAATCCTATATGCACCAGGGATACGAGTTTTGAACGTTTTATGTTGGCGATCCATCATCTGTAATTTGGATCCAGTGGATTCAGTTTGATCTTGCTAGATGTGGGATGTTGTAATATGGAAAGTAATAAGTATTTGTTTGAAGAGTATTTAATGTTAAATATTTGATTACTAGTTATTTATTTAAAATAATTTTATATGTTTGGATGCAAGCATTGCTTACTAGTAGTGGTGATAAAATGATATAAGTTAATATATAATTTTGGTGTTTTTTTTTGTTGGAATTCTGTTATGTAAATTTGGATAAAATTGTTATTTTTGTTGTTTAAATTGTATTTTTAAATGCATAAATGGATTCATCGTGATGAAAAACCAACCCTTGTGTATTTGGATTATACAAACTTAGCCACTCAAATCTGCAGATCCAATCATTCATCACCAAATTTCAGACAAAATCAAACGAAAAAATTTATTGAAAAACCTCAAAAAAGAAAAGATAGAACGTTTAGACTACTGCTCTAACTTTAAACACCAGGAAGGTAGGTTGACATATGACTTTTGGTAAACAAACATCAAAAAGTATTGGTTTGATATTGACTTGGAGTGTACATATGATAAAGACAGGTCGAGGTTCTTCATTTTTTTTTTTTTCAATTGTAAGGAACATTTATGACTTAGCCAAAATAGAAAGGAACCTGTAGTAAAATGAATATTGAATAATGGATAGGCTCAGTGCAAACAAAATGAATGAAGGTGATGTAAAGATTTAGCACTAACCAAGCATTGGACTACACGATAGGGAGCATAATGATGACAATTTTATAATGGTGAGGAAGTGACGAGGGTATGAAAGTGACATGGGGGATGTGAATTGCTGACCTGATTAAGATAGGTGATAGTGGTATGTCAACTAACTATAATGTGAATTGGCTGACTGCAAACAAAATGAATGAAGGTGATGTAAAGATTTGGCACTAACCAAGCATTGGACTATACGATAGGGGGCATAATGATGACAATTTTATAATGGTGAGGAAGTGGCGAGGGTATGAAAGTGACATATGAATGGGTAGGTGATAGTGGTATGTCAATGAACCATGATATAAGGGTAACATAATTAAGATAGGTGATAGTGGTATAATATATGGGTAAAGGGGTTTGGATGGTAAAACTACAATCACAAATTAGCCAAGCCAAGTTACCACAACATGTGAGGACCATGTTAATGTCATGAAGTGCCCATTTCAAATATATATATATATATATATATATATATATATATATATATATATATATATTTTTATTTATTAAAGTATAAAATGAACTTATCACCTACAACTTGTATAACATCATGTACAATTAATCAACCAATTTTTAGGCGTTAGTTATTATCTAAACATTTCATTCAATTCAAAGACTTCCTAGTGGTATAAACACTACGACAACATGAAGCAAGTTAGAGGCCTAGGCTAGTGATAATGGACTTAAGAATTTAAGAGGCATTTAGTGAGGGGTTTTGAATCTTGTGCGTAAAAGTTTTCCAAATGGGGGGAGCCTGGAAACTTTTTGTCATCGTGTATTTGTTGATCAAAAATTTGGTCCACATATATACCAACCAACAAACATGCATTGCTTATAGTACTGTGCAAGATAAATAATGGCTTTGGTTTCATGGGTCAGTGTCTTCAGATGTATGAAAATCAAGTTGAATTGTGCAAAGTTGGTCAAAATAAGAAATTTTGTAAGATGCCTTCATAATGAACCATAAGACATCATGAGAATGTAGATGGTGATCCATGTGCACGTATGTTAAGGTCACTCTCATGAAAGGTAGGGGGGGAAGAAAGGGTAATAAAGAAGATAGGGAACATACTTCATAGCCCTAATGTGTCTTGAGGGATTTCTTCATATGTGAGAAGAAAAAATTGGTAGGAAGAGACCTATTAAATAAATCATTAGGGAATCGCTTCCCACAACCTATCACATTAGTACCAAGTTCAACCAGCAAAATCAACAACTATTTATGAGAGACAATTTCCAAGATATTTTCCTTTGATTCTCTTTAACTCCAAGAATATGTAACCCGTAAGGTGTGGCCAAAGAAAGCATGCATGGAAAATAAGTTGAAAACAAAAGAAAATAAAACTCCAAGGAAGAAAAAAGAGTCAAACACGATCTAGGGAGAAAAATGAGTAAGCCAAAACTAGTCGAAACGAAGCAAAGAAATAAAAAAACAATAGAATGATAAAATTTGTGTTTTTTAATGTGTTTGTATTTATTTATATACAAGGGGAGGGGAAGAGTAGCTTGCAACTTCAAGGAGGATGAATTTTTTTGTAGAGGAATGCATCTTTAGCCTTACATGCAAGATTGATGACATAACAACGATCATGCAAAGTGTGCCAACCAACCAAGGCATGTGGTGCATGAGGAGGGTTTATCAAGATCCAAAAGCATTGGTCTCCATCTTGTAGGATCTCCCAACTCTTTTTTCTAGCATTACATTTCAAGTTGTGCTTGTTTATTTTTCGATAAGCTAGGCTTAAGCATGAAGTTCATTCCATTTTTAGCATTTTACTTAAACCATAAACAATTTGTTGCAACAACCAAGATCACAAGAAGAAACACCATGCACAAGTACACAAGATGTATCCTGGGAAACCCTTCTCAACAAGGAAAGAAAACCCAGCCAATCCTTTTCTATATTCTTTAAGAGAAATACCTCCACCACCATAAAACCTAGCACACAAAAGGGTGTTAAAAACCCTAGAAGACTAGCACTCAAGAGAGGTGCGCACTTTTCCCAAGAAGTAAGTACTTGTTGAAATTTACAAACTCACACTTGTGATATGATTCCTCAATGGGGAATTTACCTTTATTTGTATTAGACTGAACCTGTCAACAGTAGTGTCTCTTGGCACAACAGGGTCGACCTCAATAACTCACAATATAATTAATAATTACCATATTAATTATCTGTTACTTTATGTTGGGGCCAACCTGTACCCTTTACATCACAAATAGGGTTACAGGTAAGTCTGACTCTTGAACAATATAGCAAGGGATATCATACACCCATTAGTGCTTAGCCACTAGAGGCACATCCATCTGTGCTCAGCCACAGGGATGTCCACATCTCTATCTCACTGCGTCTCACAGGAGAACCACACTCACTAGTGCTCAGCCACTAGGATGGTGTTCACCTGTGCTCAACCACAAGCACGTCCAACTTAGCAGATCTCTTTCTCATTGCGTCTCACAGGAGAACCATCTGGAGTATCACATCATCTCAAATCTCTACAAAGAGGAGGCTAATACATTGTTTCATCTTGTCTCGGAGAGAACAATACACCCAAATCATGGGATTCTCCACACAGGGGCACACAACATTCCATCTTCGTCTCAGAGAGGAACCACACACCCAACTCATGGGCTTCCCTACACAAGGGCACACAACATTCCATCTTCGTCTCAAAGAGGAACCACACACCCATCTCATGGGCTTCACCACCTCACACAGGGGCACAATGTCCCATCTCTGTCACAGAGGGGAACCACACACCCATCTCATGGGCACACCCAACTCATGGGCTCTCTCTCAGGTCAACTCACTTAGTCTGTGTCTTGGAGGATGTCTCACATAGTTGTAATCATCAACACTCCCTCTCATCTAGGGAGGCATTCTCCACCAGAACAAGTCCCTCATGGAAGTACTCGAACTTCGTCTTACAAAGCGGTTTGGTGAAGATGTCTGCAATCTGCTCATGGGTAGGAAGGTATTGCACGTGTACTATTTTCCTCTACACCATGTCTCTGATATAGTGATATTTTATCTCGATATGTTTTGATCTATCATGAAACACAGGGTTCTCAGAGAGCTTCACACATCTCTGGTTATCACAATGGATAGTAGTAGGATCCATCTCGTGATCGAATAAATCAGTCAGAAGTTTGTGAAGCCAGACTACTTCACGGACTGCCACACTCAATGATATGTACTATGCCTTTGCAGTACTCAATGCCACAGAGCTCTATTTCCTGCTGCACCAAGAAACCATGGCAGGCCCTAAAGTAAAGCAACAATCGGAGGTGCTCTTCCAGTCCACTACGCTCCATGCCCAATCTGCATCAGCATATCCCTGCAGTCTCAAGTCTACACGAGAGGCATATCTTAGGCCATATCCAACTATGCCTCGTAGGTATCTCAATACATGTTTTGTTGCTATCCAGTGAGTGTGTCTCGATTGGCTCATGAACTGGCTAAGCACATTCACGGCATAGCATATATTAGGCCTGGTGTTAACCAGATACATCAGTGATCCAATCAATTGTCTGTACAAGTGTGGATCAATCTCTCCTAAATCAACATCACTCATCTTCTTCAAATCCATAACCATTGGTGTAGTCATGGATTTTCGTTCTGTCATACTAGACTTTTTCAATATCTCCACAGTATATTTTTCTTGACTCGAGAAAATCTCATATGTCCTCTGTCATACTTCTAGTCCCAAGAAGTAATGCATCAAGCCTAAATCCTTCATCTCAAATTTTGTTGTCAAGGCTTGTTTGCATTCAGCAATGAGTCTCTCTAAACCAGTGAGGAAAAGGTCATCCACATATAGGACCAAGATTAAGCACTTGTTTCCATCAATGTGATAATATAGGTTTGGATCAGTAACACTCTTTCTAAAGCCCACACTCATCAGGAATCCATCCATTTTCTCGTAGCAAGCATGAGGTGCTTTCTTTAGTCCATACAGGGCTTTCTTCAACCTGCACACATGAGATTTTTTGTTGTGTATAATGAATCCTTCTGGCTGCTCGATATAAACTTCTTCCTCAATTTCACCATTGAGAAAGGTTTTCTTTACATCCATTTGGTGTAGCTTCCAACCCATGGAAGCAGCTAGTGCAATGATGGAACGAATGGAAGTGTATCGGGATACTGGAGCAAAAGTCTCATCACAGTCAAATCCCTCTACTTGCAAGAATCCTTTGGCTACAAATATCATTTTGTATGTATCGATGCTTTCATCAGCTGCGTGCTTGATTTTATAAATCCATATGGAAGTCACTACATACTTTCCCTCTGGTCTCGGAACAATATCCCATACATCATTTTTTAATATACATTGATATTCTTATGTCATGGCATCTTTCCATACCTATTCACCTGAAGCTTCTCCATGACAAGAAGGCTCAGAGTCAATGATGTGGCTCATGGCTGACAGGTAGCTTGAGAATCTCTTTGGTCTCTTTCTCTCTCTAGTTTTCCCTTGAGGGGATGTATGTCCCTTTGCTTCATGTAGAGTTTTCGGGCCCAAGCAGGCCTTTTATGTCCTATTGTAATATATCTAGGCATTTCAATTGGAGAAACTGGATCGGCTGGAAAAACTGGATCAACTGGGACAACTGGATCGGCTGGAAAAACTGGATCAACTGGGACAACTGGATCAACTGGAATAATGTATGTCTCCCTCTGAACTATTGAAGGGGGAGAATGCATTGTCTCACTATCAATTTCCATTTGAGATTCTCTGGATCTTTGGAAGTCTATCTCTTCTTCAAAAGTAACATCTTTGCTTATTTCAATCTGTCTCTAACCAAGAATGTAGATACGATATGCCTTCGAGGATTCATTGTATCCTACAAATGTACCCTTTCTCCCTGAAGGGTCTAGCTTGGATCGCTTCTCTTTGGGTACATGGAAATATATTGGGCACCCAAATATGTTGAAGTGTCCAATCTCAGGCTTTACTCCGGTGAAGGCTTATTTTGGGGTAATGTTCTTCAAGATCTGATGAGGACTTTTGTTCTAAACATACATTGTTTTCGTGCATGCTTCTTCCCATAGAGTCATAGGTAGACTCTGATCATGTATCATTGATTTGGTTTCTTCAATTATAGTTATGTTTTTCCTCTTTGCAACCCCATTTTGTTGAGGGTTGTAAGGAACTGTGAACTCCCTCTTGATCCCCGCTTCAATACAGAAATTGTTGAAATCTTTGGAGGTATATTCTCCTCCATTATCTGATCTTAGTACCTTGATTTTTCTTCTGGCCAGGTTCTCAACCTGAGCTCTGAATTCTTGAAATTTTACAAGGACTCGATCCTTGTTCTTCAGGAAGTAAATCCAATTTTTTCAAGAGTGATCATCTATGAAGAGTACATAGTACAAGTACCCATTTAGAGATGCAACAGTCGTTGGCCCACACACATATGAATGTATCAATTCCAAGATTTCCTTGGATCTATTGTCACTGCTCAAGAAGGATCCTTTAACATTCTTGCTAAGAGCACAACCTTTGCAAACACCTTTATGTTGAATATGTATCTCTAGAAGACTTGTTACCATCTTCTCTAGAGTTGGGAGAGCTCTATAATGAATGTGAGCAAGTCTTATATTCCATAGCTCACTCAAGTTGATAGTGTCATGTAGAAGGTCCTGGACTGGTCTGATGGTTAATCTATACAAGTTGTTTTCTTGGAAACCAATTACCTTGGTCAAATTTATATGTGAGTCTTTGTGCCATGAAAGAACTCTTCCTTTTGAAAAAGTAACCTTGTAGCCTTTGTCTTCCAAGGCAGAAATGGAGACGAGGTTCCTCTTCATTCCAAGTACATATAGTACTTCTCTTAGTTCAAGCTGCATATCTGAATCTAGTTGGAAAGTAGAAGTTCCAACCCCTTTCACATTATATCTGGCATCATCTCCAAGGACAACATGTAGATGTGTCCCTTTCTCAACAAAATTTGTTAAGTGATCTCTAAAACCGATCATGTGCCTGGAGGCACCACTGTTAATTAACCAAGTATTCATTGGTAGGGACCATACTTGAGAGTGTTGAGATGTTGATTTCTTCATCTCCTTGAATTCTTGGCTTCCAGGAACTGAGTTTGCTTGGACCACCAATCTTGTCTTCCATCATGATTATGTTCATCATAATTTTAGATTTTTAATTTTTTTTACAAACCCTTGTCAATTGGGATAGAAAACCTAATGGCTAGGCTAGGATAGCACTTTTAGGTTTTTTTGGACTTATGATTTCCAACAATAAGCATTTGAAATATAGAATAACATTGGTGAGTTGAAGAGCTCCTTCAAAGAGTTGCAGAAACCCTAATTCTAAAATTTCTACAGAAATTAGTGAAACCCTAGAAACCTTGGGGACAAAAAGTCAAAATGCTCGGAAATGCAATATGAAGCTTGTTGGAGGTGTGCTGGAGGAATTCGTACACTCCTATACACTTTTTATCCCCAAAGTCCAAGTGATGAGTGCTAAAAATTCTCAGAAAGGTAGGTCGTACAGATTTTCTGGAAACCCTAGGAGGGTCGTACGGTTTTGCAGAAGAGAATGGATGATTGAAATTTTCTTATGCAATGGGTTCTTCAAGACCTATGCTCTGATACCATGTTGATTTTTCAATAATCTAGGCTTAAGCATGCAGTTCATTCCATTTTTAGCATTTTACTTAAACCATAAACAATTTTTTGCAACAACTAAGATCACAAGAAGAAACACCATGCACAAGTACACAAGAAGTATCCTGGGAAACCCTTATCAACAAGGGAAGAAAAACCAGCCAATCCTTTGCTATATTCTTCAAGAGAAATACCTCCACCAGCATAAAACCTAGCACACAAAAGGGTGCTCACAAACCCTAGAAGACTAGTGCCCAAGAGAGAAGAAGTAAGTACTTGCTGAAATTTCCAAACTCACACTTGTGATATGATTCCACAATGGGGAATTTACTTTTATTTATATTAGATTGAACCTGTCAACAGTAGTGTCTATTGGCACAACAGGGTCGACCTCAATAACTCACAATATAATTAATAATTACCATATTGAATATCTTTTACATTAATTATCTTTTACTCTATGGTGGGGCTGACCTGTACCCTTTACATCACAAATAGGGTTACAAGTAAGTCTGACTCTTGAACAATATAGCAAGGGATCTCATACACCCACTAGTTCTTAGCCACTAGGGGCACATCCATATGTTCTCAGCCACAAGGATGTCCACATCTCTATCTCTGCATTGTGTCTCACAGAAGAACCACACTCACTAGTGCTCAGCCACTAGGAACATGTTCACATGTTCTCAGCCAGAGGCACGTCCAACTCAGCAAATCTATTTCTCACTACGTCTAACATGAGAACCATATGGAGTATCACATCATCTCAACTCTCTGCACAGAGGAGGAAAATACATCGTTTCATATTGTCTCAGAGAGAACGATACACCCAACTCATGGGCTTTCCCACACAAGGGCACACAACATTCCATCTATGTCTCAGAGAGGAACCACACACCCAACTCATGGGCTTCCCTACACAAGGGCACACAACATTCCATCTCTGTCTTAGAGAGGAACCATACATCCATCTCATGGGCTTCACCACCTCACAAAGGGGCACAATGTTCCATTTATGTGTCAGAGGGGAACCACACACCCATCTCATGGGCACACCCAACTCATGGGCTCTCTCTCAGGTTGAATCACTTGGTTTGTGTCTTGGAGTATGTCTCACGCAGTTGTAATCATCAACAACATTGATGTGGGTGTTTGTGCACGTTCAAAGTCAAGCTTCCAATGCATGTCTAGTGCTTAATTTCCAATTCAAAGGTGAAAGTAAATTCAAGGAAATCAAGAGAAAAATGGTGCAACTCCTCTTGATCATGATTCTTATCAAAATGGAAATGGGATTTGTGCTCAACAATATGATCAGGTTGGGGAATTGTAAGAGCTTGTTTGGAATCTAAATGTTGTTAATTGAAGACAAGGTTCACGATATTGGCAACTTGCAAGTAAATATTAGAGAGCATGTCCATCTCAGCGGGTTGCAAATAGGTTTCCTTGTTTACTTCAAAGACACACTCGTGATCCTCTTCTTCCTAAAGTGGGACTTCTTTCTCTTCACAAGGGTACTCATAAAAAATAGAGAAAGAATCAAAACCACTCAATTGATCATGCAAGGGCACATTAAAGTCCAATTCAAAACAAGGAATTGAGAATTCAATATCATAGTCACTAATAGAGATATCATGCATGGTATCACTATCCTCTAGGCCATCTTTGGGCAGGAACTGTTTTTCAGGTTGGTAAGTGTTAAGAAAATATGCATATGTCATGTCTTCAAATTGGAAATCAATAGAAACTCTTTTAACTTCTAAATCCTTTTCCTCGTTATGAAATATTTGTTCATCATGGTAATCATAGAAGAGGAGTTTGTAAGAGGAAACATCATGATTAGGTTTTGTTTTCCTCCCCTCATCAGTACCACTCTCAAACAGAGGTTCTTCAAAGAAAACATGAGAGGGAGACTCACTAAGGGAAGCATGAATAAGAACATCATGTGATTCAAGGAGAAAACACTCAATGTAATCATACTTATGAGGGATAGGTCCAATTAGAATATGCATGTGAGATAGTTCATCATTAGCCCCAAAAGGGATATTATCAAACTTAAATCACAATAAAGATTTCCATATGTTTCCCCATGGAATTTGATTCTACCAAAGGTCTCATTCTCATAAGGAACCTTCAAATAACTATCATACCCATACTTCTCATTTATAATCGATGATGCATGAAAGGAAGAGTCGTCAAAGTATACAGTAAAATCAATGAACTTGGATTGGCTATCATGCAATGAGTGCTCTAAAACATAATTGGTTTTCTCTTGGGGAATAAGAACCTCATTAACCACTTGAACGTGTTCAAAATTTCCTTCAAACAAATTCTTATCGAAAGGAAACATTTTACTTATCTAAACATTATCTTTGTTCTATGAATCAAAGCATAAATGATCATGAACCTTTAGCTGTAAAGATGGATCATGTGTACAATCATTTGTTTTACTTGCAAAAAAGGAATTAGGATTTGTATGACAATATTGCTTGGCCTTCAAGAATATTTTACAAGCCAATTTTTTCTGAGGTCCACAACAAAAATCACACCATGGAAGGATATGTAAGTCTCATTTGTAGAGTTATTACTAGATATTTTATCACCAAGAAGAATTCATCCATTCATGATTCCTTGTTGCACACACATAATGGATTCACCAACCACCAATGAGGGAAACCTCAAAGATTCAAGATTAAAGGATACTTGAGAGGGGAGAGACTTGTCAAAAAACTCATAATGATTTCCCAATTAAAGATTGGTCTTGCTAGAATGAGGCATTCACATTGTTGTTCATGTAAGGTAGAAAACTAGATCTTGAATAGTAGAAATAATTGTCGTCAACCTGGAATAGATTGAGGTGATAATGACTCATAGACAACAAGATTTCCTAGGGAAAATCCTTTCAAGAGAAAAAAGCCCACACTCTAAAGCACACTCAATGTATTATTCAACAACTAAATGGTTACAACACATCATCACGATGCTCTCAATAAGAGCGTTTGGTAGGAGCATAATGTTGGAGAAATTTTGACATCATAATAGTAAGATAAAACTCACAGCCTGTGATTTCCTCCATCCATAGAACTCAATAAATAGTCATAGAAAAATCATAAACCATTTATGATTTACCATTTTTTCATATTGGAAACCACCAACAAGTTATTCCCTACCACTTCTCTCTACCACTTCTCTACAAGTATTACTTTCTCTACTGCAACACTGCAAGTATTCTCTACTCAACTACAGCGCTGCAAATATTCTATGCTCTACTACAACACTGCAAGGTGCATGACGCACCCATCCCAACATTATCCTACTTTTCATATACCATGCAAGGGTACAAGGGAGAATGCATCAAACTATGAGCTAATTGTTAGGGCCCATAAGGATCATAGACTCACAATGCCACTTGAATTTACCTGTGCTCACACATTTTTTCAATGCATTTGCATCATTCTGCAATAAAACTCACACCCTGTTATTTCCACCATCCATAGAACTCAATAAATAGTCATAGTAAAATCATAAACCATTTATGGTTTACCATTTTTTCATATTGAAAACCACCAACAAGTTATTCCCTACCACTGCTCTCTACCACTTCTCTACAAGTATTACTTTCTCTATTGCAACACTGCAATTATTCTCTACTCAACTACACCTCTACAAATATCATATGCTCTACTACAACACTGCAAGGTGGATGACGCACCTGTCCCAAGTTTCTCCTACTTGTCATATACCATGCAAGGGTACAAGGGAGAATGCATCAAACTGCGAGCTAATTGTTAGGGCCCATAAGGATCATAGACTCACAATGCCACTTGATTTTACCTGTGCTCACACATTTTTTCAATGCATTTGCATCATTCTGCAAGGTGTCAACTTTCTCTAGTATCACCTTTCCATCATCTACCATGTCCCTAACAAAATTGTGTCATATATCCTTATTCTTTTTCTTTGCATGAAAGGTAGGGTTCTTAGCCAGAAAAATGGAATTGTTACTATTACAATGAATTGTAATAGCTTTATGAATTAGCCCTACTTATGAACACAGTTTCATAATCCAAATGGCCTCCTTACAAGCATGAGTAGCTTCCATATTGTTTGCCTCTACAATGGACAAAGCGAGCATATATTGTTGTTTGCTCATCCAACTCATTGCTCCACCAAACAACCAAAACACATATTTGCTCGTATATCCACTAAGTCTAGATCCCCTAAAACATCACTATAATAGAAAATGGAATATTCATAGGTACCTTGAAAATAATTGAAGACCCTCTTCAATGTAACCCAGTGTTCACATCTAGGATTAGCCATGAATCGAATAAAGACTTCCACTACTTGGCCAATCCCTATTCTATCACACATCATAACATACATCAAACTACCAATTGCATTGGCATAAGGAACATAAAGCATATCCTCCATCTCTGTAGGGGATGTAGGGAACTTCTCAATTGAAATCTTAGTTCCTACAAAAATCAAAACACTCAATGATTTGCAATATTCCATGTGAAAATGTTGTAGCGCATAGTTTACATACTTACTCTCGCTCAACCAAAGTCTTTATTTTCTCTGTCTCTCCTTATCTCCATTCCTAAGATATATTTTTTAGTCTCCAATTCCTTCATATCAAATTTTGTTGAAAGATAAGACTTCAAATCACAAATCACATCCTTACTATTACTAAAGAATAGCATATCATCTACATATAAAGTGGTAACAAGGAAATGATCACCATCTTGTTCATAATACACATAGTGATCTAATTTGGATCTTAGAAATACTAATCCCAACACAAAATAATCAAACTTTTGGTACCACATTCTAGGAGATCATTTGAGACCATATAAAGACTTTTTTAACTTGAAAACCAATGAATCTTTACCTTTCTCAACATAGTTCCCTGGTTGTGTCATATAGATCTCCTCCTTCAAGTCACCTTGTAGGAATGTAGTTTTCACATCCATCTAATCTATCTCCAAATCAAAGTTTGTTGGTACATATAATAGAAATTATAATAGATGTTACCTTAGCAACTACGGAAAAGATCTCATCAAAGTCTATCACCTCATCCTAAGAATATCCTTTTGTAACCAACATTGCCTTATGATTTACAACATTGTCGTATAAACTAATCTTTCTTTTCAAGGCCCATTTACATCAAATGGATTTCCTCCCATCAGGCAATGGGACCAAGTCCCATGTATCATTATTTCTAAGTGCACCCATTCCCTCATCCATGGCCAATCTCTAGGACTCCTTATCTTCCATATCCATTGCCTCTTTCATTGTTCTAGGATCATCAGTGTTAGTAGATAAATCAAATATACATCTAAAATCAAGAAGACTATAATTGTACATGTATGGTTGCCTTCTTTTCTGATTCGACCTCCTTAAAGTTTGAGGTGGAGTTTCTTCCTCCTCTTTCGAACTCTCTGAACCCTCCTCCTCATCAGGTCCATCACATGGTATTTTTTAAGGAATGAAATATTATACCTATGTATAGTACCCTATGTGACTATTTTGGTTTGAAAAATTATACATACTTGTAATGTTTTGGAGAATATTATCAATTTAATCAAATTTGTTAAAAGAATAGACAAATTTTTAACCAAATTAATGAATTCTTTTTCTGGAAAATGGCCAGAAAATAGCCAATTGGAGAAATTTCTCCCTTAAAAAATACCTCGGTCCATCATGAACTTCTTGTTAATTTTTTTATTCAACTTTCTTAGTCTTGGGTGGTAGTTGAACCACTAACTTCTTCTCATCCTCTTCTGGTTGCACCACTATGGGAGAAGACTTAACTTCTTTAAAATATCATTCCTACTATACAAAACTTTTACATCCACTGGATCCCAAAGCTTGTACCCTTTCACACCAACACCATAGTTGATGAAGATACATTTCATTTCCTTTTTATCCAACTTCGATCACTCATCCTTAGGCACATGAGCATATGCGTCACAACCAAAAACACAAAGATGATAAATTGAGGACCTCTTTCCTATCCAAAACTCCATAGGGTTCTTATCCACAAGAGATGATGTGGGACACTTGTTAATCAAGTAACATGCAGTAGCAACCATTTTTCCCTGGAACTTCTTCTCTAAGTCGGCTCCATTAAGCATAATCCTAGCTATCTCCATCAATGTTCTATTCATATGTTTTGCAACTCGATTCTGTTGGGGGTTATATGGAGTTGTATTATATCTTTCAATGAAATTATCCTTACAAAACTAATCAAACTTTGTAGAACAAAACTCACCATCATTATCAATCCTCAACACCTTAATCTTCCTATAAGTCTAATTTTCCAAGGGAGACTTAAGCTCCTTAAACCAACTAAAAACCTCAGATTTAGTTATAAGAAAACCCACCCATGTTCTTCAAGAATAATCATCAATGAATGACACATGATACAAAGACTTAGAAACAGAAAGAACTTTGATTGGACCAAATACATTAGAATGAATTAAGTCCAACAGCTTATAAGCTTTGTGAGAACTAGAATAAAAATGAACATAGTTCTATTTTTCATATATGTAATGGTTGCAAAAATCAAATTCAAGAGTAAAATTGTTCAATCCATCGACAATATTTTTTTTCAAGGCCCGTAGGCCCTTCACCTATATGGCATGATCTTTTGTGTCGCTATCATTATCTTCTATGCAAGTAACTTGCTTTCTAAAGCAAGAGCTTCTTTAAGATGTTTTCATTGTGAAGCTATAGATCCTATATATCTCCCCATTATAGAAATCAAAGAACTATTACACTCAATAATGCATGCATGAAGCTAGAACAAAGTTCCTACATGAACACCCTTAGTGAGTAGCATATCTCCTCAAACCATCTTACACCCTTTGTGAGAGAAAACAACCTACATACCTGCATCATTAAGTGTGCTTATTGATAGTAGGTTTTGTGCTAGACCCGAAGTGTGCAAAACTCCATTGATCCCCCTTAATTTTCCATCAGAGAATCTGATCAGGACTTTGCCACAACCAACTATGCTAAGAGGAGATTCATCACTAGGTATACCATCCCACCATCATATTTCTTATACACTGAAAACTAGTGCCAATGGGGGATTCATATGGAAGTAAACTCTAGAGTCTATCATGCATGGACTCTAGCCTCCATGGGTTGTAAAAGATGCAATAAAGGAATCACCACCATCCTCTTGAAAAAAAAAAATCAAACTCAACATCAGAAGCATTCTTTTCTTTCTTATTTTTCTTCTTCTCTTCCTTACAGTCCCTTTTGTAATGCTTGAACTTGCCACAATTCCAACATTTTGACTTGGAATTTCAAAAAGACTTATGTCTCCCATGGGATCTGGATATGTCATTTTCTCTCTTCTTTCCTTTCTCCTTTGATCTTTGACCAATGCCTCATTGGTGAATTCAAAATCTTTCCACTTCAACTCCTCTAAGAGTAAAACAGTGACGACCTCATCAAGCACCAATGTCTTTACACTGCTTCCAATGGCCATTACCAAGTTATCCTATCAATCTAGAAAAAAACACAAAAGGGTCCTACAAAAATCCTCCTCATCCATCTTCACTCCAACTAAGACCAACTAGGTCATAATAGTATTAAATGCATTAAGATACTTGGCTACAAAATCATCATCACCCATTCTCCAAGCAAACAACTTTTTCCATAGAAAAAGTTCATTAACCAAGGATTTAGCCTAATACAAATCCCCCAACTTCTAGAAAGCTACTAATGTTTTTTCTTCAAAAATGTTCAATAATACCAAAACGACGAAACCAAGCCTAATAAGGTTTCTCCCCTTTTTCTCCAACACCACCCACTCTTCATCTATCATATCAATGGGTTTGGTTCTATATATTGCAACACATATATCTCAATCTATGAAAATATCCTCCATATTGAGATTCCATGACTCAAAGTTAGTGCCATTAAACTTCTCCATTTCTAATCTAGATGTGCTCACCATTTCTCCACAACAAGATTTTATTCTATGCAAACTCCCAATGAAACAAATATTAGATCAAAAAACATTGTCCATGGCACCTTGGATCTGAGGTGATAAGGCTCTGATACAAATCAAAGGAAGAAGAGGTGTGGAATATGCTTCCTACACTAATCTATGAGAGAAGAATGTGAAGAAACTATAAAAAACAGTTCCAACAAAGAAATAAACAACAAACCATAGAGAACATGATTTTTTCGAGAAAAACTTATGGGAGAAAAAACCCACACTCTAAAGCACAATGAATGTATTATTCATCAACTAAATGGTTATAATATAGATTCTTTGTGCTCTCAACAAGAGTGTTCACCAACTAAATGGTTGTAATATAGATTCTTTGTGCTCTCAACTAGTTAATTAGTTAGTTATCCTTATACAACTAGTTAATTAGTTAGTTTACAGTTAACTCCGTAATGGTCCAGATCAAACCTACTAGTTATCAATTCTCGTTAAAAAAAGACAATGGATATTTGATTTTTTCTGTCCTATGCATTCCCAGTTATGTCTTCTGCCATCTTATTTACTCGAGAGGAGAGATGTGCTAGACCATGTTACGCTCAAACCTTTTCCCTGGAGTTGCCACAGAGTTACAGTTTCGCCCAATGCACCAGTTGCAAACTGTTGCTCACTGGTGGGATTCGTAATGCGACTTCGAAGTTGGTTTGTGTCGACCGGGAAAGAAAGTCCATGTTTGAAAACGTAATACTGACTACTTTGAAATAAAGTTGCGACTGCGCACACTGGACTTGGCCTTGGACTTTAACTCTGGGCGGTGAGAAAGCTTTGTGGATGAATCATGGAGACCTGTGCTCAGGCTTGGTTCATCATGGGCTTGGCTTGCTGCTTCGTAACCGATAGGTAGGTGATAGTAATATGTCGATAAACCATGACATAAGAGAATAAAACCACAATCACAAATTAGCCAAGTCAAGTTACCACCGCGTGACCTCAACATGCAAGGGCAACGTTAATTTCTCCAAGTACCCACATTAAATAAACCTCTGTCTCAGATGAACCTATCACCTGTAACCTGTATAGCATCATGTGCAAGCAACCTGTATAGCATCATGTGCAAGCAACCTGTATAGCATCATGTGAAACTAGTCATCTAATCATCAGTTGCTAGTTTTTAGCCAAACATTTCACTAAATTCAAAGACCTCCTAGTGGTAAAAACCCCAAGACAATTTCAAGCCAGCTAGAGACCTAGGTTAAGGACAATGAACTTAAGAATTTAGAGAGACATTTAGCCATGGGCTTTAAATCTTGTGCAAAAACGTTTTGAAATGGGGTGGGTTGGGGTGGGGTGGAAGCAAGACTAGCAACTTTTTGTTGGCTTGTACTTGTTGACCAAAAATATGGTCAATGCCAGGGACATGCCAACAACACAATATATTCTTTGCACTGGTTTGGGAAAAACACATGGTAAGGGTATCAATTAGAGGAATTATCGATGGCCTCTTTGTTGGATTTCATATGTAGTATTCTGCAGGAAAATATATAGAAGGACAAGGTGTGACGGTGAAGTCTGGATCTCAAGTAGGCTAGAAGAAAGTCACTAAATCTAGTTCCACGGTAGTGAACATTGAGTTTGGTTCCATAACTAAGAAGAAAACCATTCCTTCTGCTACAAAACTTGTGAAAACAAATGATTCACCGATTAGTGGGTAAGAAAAGTTAGAATCTCAAGGGAACCTGATCCAAGAACTTGAATTTTTTGAGGAACCCATCCCCTCTGAAGAATTAGTAGTACAAGGCATGTCAAATTATTGGAGATAGAATCCTTTGGAAAACATGGAAAAAGAAGAGGGAATAGGTTCCACTAAAGAAGAACCTATCACTTTGAAGTTCCCAATTTGGGAACCTAAAGGATTGGCTCAAATGAAGAATATTCCACCTTCGACATTGCCAAATTTCAATAGCTTGGCAAGTGAAGATCCAAAGACCTTTCTCTTCTAACTTGATGTCCTTTGTAGAAGTTATGATTATTGATCTAATGCTCAGATATCAAAATTATTCTCTTCCACACTTAAGAATGCACAACACTTCTCTAGTTCATGGCACTTGGTGGGAATAGTATTCATACCTAGGATGAAATTTAGCAGACATTACTAAAAAAGTATTAGGACTACTCCAAGGTTATATATTTAAGACAATAAATCTTTAAAATGACTTATAAATAAGATGAAAGTCTAGAAGACTACGTCAAAAGGTTCCAGTAAAATTTGCAAAGGTCAAAACAAAGCAAGATAGGCAAGGAAACATGGAAAATTTTAGGGGCTAAATTTCACCAATGGACTAATTTTCCATATTTTTTCCCAAAAAACGATTCGTCAGTTTCCATTTTTTCTAAGAATGATTCACTCAAATTATTTTACTCTATAAATCACCAAAAAAATCTAGGAACTATATAACATCCTTAGAAATTTGAATTTTATACAAAAATATCGCCAAAAGTTTTATAGTTTCCATTTTAAGAATTGGTAAGATTTGCCAAGGTTTCTACATTTTAACATTAGTATGGGTCCTTAAAATTTTCCCTGCCCAAACCACAAAATCATCAAGTGGTGGAAACACTTGCACTAAAATTAGAAATACTTTAGAATATTTTAAGACTAATATTATTATCCCACTCAGCTCTTAGTTGGACACGTTGCAAACAAAGAAGAAGTATGAAGAAAAAAAACTAGCATCAGAAATATTATGTTCCAAATGTCAAAAAAAAAATCATCCCATGAGGGATTTCCCAATGAATAACATTGAAACCTGCGATATTTGTGAATAGAATCATGCAACCAATAGTTGCCCTTTCCTTTCTAGAATTAAAATTTGTTTACAAAAGGGATAATGAGGAGACTAGTAATTTTTTTGTTGTTAAAAAATGATCGTGGAAACCTCGTCTACCAGGTATATCGCTATCTCAATTTTAAAATTCATCTTGGGCTAACTCAAAATATCCTCCTCAAAACTAGTATCCACCCATGCCTTTGCAACAATGGCCACCCTAGCCAATCCAAAACCATCCTGGGCAACAAGGTTGGTGAGGGCCTTCCTTTGGGAATGTGAAACAACAATCACCCCAACAAATATAATTACCATAGTAGTAACAATTATAGTTTCCTCAAACTATAATCTAAAAATACCTCCTCAACCTCCTGCTCAATCCTATCCCAACTCAAATAATAAATTATCTCAACTCACTTACAATATTGAGTTACCTAGTTATCCCACCTATTCCATCTCCCCTATAGATTGCTAGACATTCACTTACGATCAAGGAGGATCATTAATAACTAGACTTCCCTAATTATTTCAAAAAAATAAGATGAGGGATTTAATCCCCCTTGGATGGGATTCCTCTAAAATATAATTATATTGGGAATCCTCTTGCAGAAACTCAAAACAAAACATTCAATCAACTTCAACCACCTAGACCTGCACAATCTCCTCCTTATTCAAAAAGGTTAAATTTGGATAGAATTCATTTTCAACCTGAAATTGACTTCCTTGAGAATTAAGGATTGTGTGTATCAAAGTTCCCTTGTTTTAATAAATTAAGAATTTTCCCATTTATGCTAAGAATATTTGAGAATTGTACCTAAAGAAACCTAGTATGAAAAGGAAATATTGTTAGACTATCTGTGTAATTGATTAATTAGTTGATTTGATGCTTGGGAAGATTTTTATGACCAAGTATGTTGATCCCAATAGTCCCATTGTTGATTTCCATATCATCAATATCCTCATTTCAAACCCCTTGATTGATTTAGGAGCTTCCATAAATGTTATGACCAAAGGGACCATGGAAAAACTTATATTCATTAATCTATGCCAAACTCATAGGTCCTCTAATTAGTTGACCAATCAACAATCACATCTAAGGGCACACTTGAAGATGTAGTGATATCAACTAATTCTATGGAATATCTAGCATATTTTATGGTTTTGTAGCCAAGGTCTAATCTCGAAGGATATCCATTAATCTTGGGTTGGCCATGGTTGGTCACTACATATGCCTATATTTGTTGTAGACCTAGAGATATCACCATGTCTCATTAAAAATCCACCAAGAAAATCATGTTGTATCCCCCTACCAAGCCTTCCACTAACCAAGAAATACCTATATGGTTAGAAAATGGGGACAGTGATGATGAAAATGTTCAAAAACACCCACTATTGATCAAGATTTCACTTTTAAAGATAAGACTAGGGATTATTTAATTAACAATTTTATTATAAATCCTATTCATCACATCATCCAATCCTACAGTTTCTTGAAAATATCCTATAGGAAAGATTCTCATTAGCAACTCTTTCATTAAAATACGATTCCATGCCTTTTCCCCTTTGTTATACAATAGAATCCTCTAGCATACTAGTGGAAACTTGCCTAGGAAAAACATTGAATATCAAGCACGAATTAGAAACCTCTCAGTAGAAACAACTGCTAAAATTATTATGGGAAAACAATAGTACATTTGCCTAGGAATATATAGATATGAAGGGTATTCGTCATGATTTGTGCACTTACCATATCTACATTAAACATTACTCTAGATTGGTTATGTAGCATACCTAGTACCATCTATGCACCATTGAAGATACGGGGTACTTATTGAAACCAAATTTACATCGAGCTTCTTTATCTAATATCATATTATAATTTACAGAACCATCCAACTATGCTAAAATCCACAACTTATAGCTCTGATACCACTTTGTAGCATACCCAGTATCTTCTGTGCACTATTGAGGATAAGGGGTACTTCTTGAGACCAAATTTACACCCAACATCTTGCTCTAATACCATATTTCTCATTGTCATGTTATGAATTGGTTAATGCATGAAAACATGACAATGTAGACTCATGTAGACATGATTGATTAATCATAGATATAGATGCATACGTATACATGCATGGAGAACATCATTCAATCCATAATTTAGAAGCATTAAATCAACATAATAATCAATAGACCGTAACACTTATATTTATGGGAATAAATCACCGATTGGATGTAGATGAAGGATGTTCCACCCAACCATAGGCTCTTTGTTACATGTACTCTTTTTGCAACAGGGCCACCCTCGAGATGAGGTTATGAGTCCACAAGGATGAATTCGCCTATGGCTATCTCTAATTCTCTCGCACAACCTACGTTCCCAACAATTCACAAATTATAAACTCTCACAGCAATCCAAACCCACTAGCTATATTTCCCTTCAACCTACACATTAACCCAAGGAATGGGATCCCCTTATTTTCCATACAATCCCCTGGGCTATCCCACTTCCCCTCTTGGTTCCAACACAAACTGGCTAGGAAATCTATTTACTGGGGACTCTAGAGATTCTTAGTTGTCACTGTGTTACCTCAATGGAAACAAATTCCCTTGCACACATGCATAATTTTCACATAATTCACAATAACCAATTCCCATAACTCTATGAAATCCATTCTCTATGGTAGCTTAGACTCTCATATAGCCTCTGGGAATAATGATTGACAATTATCTACAACAACCAAAAATCATGGATTATATTTTCATGTTAAAAACTTACCATGTGTCTTCATAAGAATCCCATGTATCTCACTCCCCCCACTAACTCCAAGTTTGATATGAATTAGAAAACTATAAGGTAGAGGACATAATATTAGGAATAAAATATTATTATTTGTCTTTCCTCTCTTGTGGAATCATATCCCCCAATGTATTTCGTCCTTCTCTATTTGTAGCCTATGATGTATATTTTTTTATTATTACTTTATGTACATTTACATATTACGTCGTTTGGCCATGAGTCATTCATTGTATACACATATACACATTGCTAATCTGGAGATCCAAAACAGGGGTATTACATTCCCCTCCTCCTAATTTTTACACCATTCTTGGTGCACATCATGATTATGTACACTGATTTTTACATCAAAATTTCAAAACATATGTGGGTATGCTTCCCTCATTGCATCTTCAAAATCTTGTGTTTCTTCTTTCGGGTTGTAGTAGGTCCACTGTAACATCCCTCAGCCGAGTTGAGGTCCATTACGTGCAGAATACTCGTAAAAATTAAGTTTTTGTTGCTAACTAATTTCATGTAGCTTGACATCTATGATTTACAACCAGATTAAACTCTTATATGATACCATTAATTAGATGCATCTACAACATGCTAAAATAATACATGAATGCAGATAATAAACTAATATACGGTATCATATAAATCAATATTATACACATAGTTCATGCATAGCAATTTAACTCATAAATTCAACACATAAATAGAAAAAGCACTTATCTTTTAATTATTTTGTGCAACTAGGTGCTTGGGATGGAAATTCCACCCAGCCATAGACTTGTTCCAAAAATCAATAGAAAATCATCCCCGAGATGAGGTTAATAATCCACAAAACAGGGTGGTCTCTCACTTTCCACTCACGGATTAGAAATCCCACAACCCACTGGTATTCTCCTCCAACTATCTTGCATTTCCACCAACTCTCTTCCTCTCAACTTTCCCAACCCAAGGAATGTACCCCTTCATTGATCTCAGTCCCTCAGGTGTCCCATTCATTTATCAAGGTCTCTTTGGCACAGGTAACTAGGAATCTCTTAGCTAGGAAACTCAAGGGAACTCACTGTCAGGAAAACTACTAGCAACCAACAAAATACACTTGTTGTTATAGTGCAACTCTTCGGGCATGACAATTGGCTCTTCAATATTCAGCTCCAATACTCTCCAAAAACACTCTAGCATGTTCTAGAATTCTCCCTCCATGGTTGTTCCAGCTTCAAGCTCTCTTTTCCTGCTCTCTTCTTGTTGTTCATGCAAAAACATTGAATATTATCTAAAATTGTTGTAACATCCCATAAGAATTTTCTCTCCTTTGGCTTACTTTCTTGACTCACGCACTTCCCCAAGTTGATTGTACTCAGCCCCCATGCTCCCAATAACTATGGGATGTCATTGTTCACACCCACCCTATTACATGCATTCAATTTTGGCTTTGGAAACACTCAATCAGAAACTAGACTTTAATACATAGTCATAATAAAATTCAAGAATGTGGGTGGAATTAATATACATGGGTAATTCCCCCTTGCATCCCCCTCTTAGATATTCTCCTAGACCCTCCCCTCTCTTGTGGATTAATCCATACCCCATCTTTGTCCATGTCCCCTTTTCAGTTGACATCACATTTATTGTTAACATTCAGAAATACATTTCGCATATACATCGCTTGGTCATGGCCACACAATATATCTGCATTGAGCATAAATTAAATCGGGAATTATAATGGGGATGTTACATTCCCCATCTCCTACAATTGTGCGCCATCCTCAGTGCACATTATGCCTATATACATATATGTATAAATTTATATCACAATGCTTTAAGAAATAAAATTCTGCAATTTTGTTACTCCAACAGCAGTTCCAACCAAAATATTTTGTTCCTCTCAACCTGCGGACCTAAGGAATGCACGATTCGTTTATCAGGGATAACCCAATTAATATGACATTCTTTTATCAGGGCCCCCAGCACAGGTTGGTTGGGACTCTAAGATATGGTTTTGGAACTCTAGTTTCTCAAAATGGAGTCTTGCATTATGTTTTCTTCAAAATTGTCAAAAAATTGTGGGTATTATTCCCGCATGTTTTCTTCATGCTCCCATGTAGCATATTTAAGACCATAGAAGTCCATTGAAACTTTACCATGCCTATGGATTTGTTCCTAAGCACTTTGACTTTCTAGTCCAGTATGTGTATTGGTTCCACCCAGAAATCCCCTTCGTGCTCCACCTGGATAACATTCCAATCAATTATGTAGTTAGGGTCAAGCGCATTTTTTTTTAATAATGACACATGAAATACATTATGCACTCTCATGAATACAGGTAATGCTAGCATGTATGCAATTGGCCCTATCTTTTCTAATATTTCAAAAGGTCCACAATATATTGCTACCAACTTCGGGCAACTTCCTAATCTTAGTGAACTTATTTTCACCTTCACTTGTAAAGACGCATGTTCATCCACTTTAAAATATCTAAACACTTTATTCTTGTTTGCATAGTCTTTCTACCTATCATGGGCAACCTTTAAATTTTGATTTTTCCATTTTCTCTTCCATCTCCCTCAACAAACATGGCCCAACAACTACTCTATATGTTGGATTATCCCAACTTACTGGTGTGTTACACTTCCTTCCATACAATGCTTCAAACAGACTAACTTTAATGAGGCTTAATACCCATTATTGTAAGAAAACAACTAAATGGATATAATCCTCTCACTTTGATGGTTGATCCGTCACATACACTCTAAACATGTCCTCAACTATTTTGTTAGTCCTCTATGATTTCCCATCTAACTCTGGGTGATATGATGTACTTGGATTTAAATTTGTCCCAAACCCTTTGAACAAATCCTTCCAAAAGTTATTGTTACGAGGAAAATCTCTCTATGGCTAGGGTGAACCACAACAGATAGGAATGATTGTAGAAATCAACTCAATTCCAGCATATTCTATGTAAACTAATGTGCAAGAGAAGTAAGAAAGAGGCCTACCTCGTCCAAACATTTGATGATGTCCATCGTTGAGCACTTTGACCCAAATCTTTATACCTGCAACAAGTTTTCAACAAACAAGCAGAGCAAGCATATAGTGATGATATAACAGGTTAGCACATTAGATATCTTAATCCATTAATATACAAAAAAAACATGCCCATGGATCATAACACATATATTTGCAAGATATCAATTGGACGGGAAAGGAGTATTTCTATTAATAAATGATCAGCGGAAGTGAAAACATTACAGACTTTCGTGTCAGCACGGTTCGGAACCAAGAAACTAAGTTCCTTCCAATTGGGCCTCCACCACTTCAATCCTCCACCAAAGGCAAGCTCATATAAGGGAGACAAAGAGGTTCTCCATCAATAAGGGAAGAGCTTGGGGGCTGATCACTATGTTCATACTTAAAGGATAAATGGATGCAGACTCAATAATGAATTAATAATTTCTCCAGAGTAACTTTGCTCTCAAAGTTGAATTCTCTCTCCTTTTCCATAGCTCGGAATTGGTTTCTTTATAGCCTTCAAAATGCAACTGAAGGGCTGAGTCAGAACGTTTCCAGTATATGGAAGTCCAAGGATCAAATATCTCCTATCGTGAAATGGAAACCCGACATTTAATTTTGATTTTCTAGCACAAATCCTGATGTACATGGGTTGTAGTGGAGCAGCCAACGTATACGCTTGTTGTATAGCTTGCAAGGTGCGTGCAAGTGGAAAAATATTTGTTTTTGTCTCTAGATTTATCAATTAGGGAAAGTAAGTCTGCATGGGGGAATGGAATAATGCCCTCTCTGCAAGATTGTATAGAGTGAGGTAAATCTTGATCTAACAGATGCCCCCTAATGTGTGAGGTTAGAGGAGAATCTACGATGGCCGAAATACATTATAAATAACCTAGAAGTGGAGTAGTAGAGAACCAGCTGGATAAACTCAATTTCTCATTACATTATGTACTAACTTTGCATACATGGATACCAAAAATACACTGCAGATCCATGTGAAAAATATACCAAACAAGTGTTTATGGCCATCAATAGGAAAATACAAATGTGGTTACATGCCAAAAAGATGTCATAGTCATGAACAAGGCCCAGTAGAACTAGTCTCAAAACCAAACTAAAGATATATATATACCATGTAGTACAATCTGATCTCCCATGATCACTGAAGTCATATAGGTATTGGTCCAATGAAAAGGAAGCAACAGCTCAGAAAATTTGTGCCCACATAGTGATGTCTTCACGTCTTCTACATTATCCGCCAAGGGTGCAAGTCTATATCATGTGAATAAAGGAGTTGAGGTCGAACACAATGAGACATCGTTTGATTACCGGTCATTGATGTATATCGTTAACAAATGCAAGACATCCTACCGATAATGAAAGTAGGTATCAAGGCACCAAGTACATTCTTACAAGTGTGAATAGAGGAGTCAGTGTCGAACACCTGAAGAATCCATCGATCAGGAGACATTGATGTATTCCCAACTGTCGATGGCGAGAGAGCCTGCCATTAATGACTACAAGCCTCAAGGTACTCATAAGACTCTAGGCCTCGTTTCCAAAATAAATGGGTTGATGTCAATGGAAAGAGACCCACTAAAAGGAGAACATTAAGGCTTCTCTCATCAGTCAGCACGAGGTACAAAGCAGGAGCTTCATGATTTGGTGGAAATCAGACAAAGAACAAGTTCACGAACCAACGACCCTGTGCATCTTTCACGTGTGCCAAGTGCAAGCAATACACGAAAAAGACCCTCTGAATAGCAGCCAATGATGAAAAATTGTTGACAAAGGCGAGGACACCACCAATAAGGCTAATGGCATCCAAGACACTACACGAATCCCAATGTGTGAATAGATGTCTTGTTGTCGAACACAAAGGAAACCACCCATTCAACGATCAATGATGAAATGTCGGTTGTTGGGTTCAAGGTGACCTACCAATGATGAAAGTAGGGTCAGGGTGTATGATATGACAACAATATCATGTGATTCTGAGACAAACTGAGGGTATGGCCGACATGCAAAGTCAAGAGTTCTGAGGAGTGGTCGACATCGGTTAATAGACTTCCTTTGAACAAGAGCAAGAGACATATGGTGGACTCTGGCAGCATAGACCCAATGATAAAATCATGAGATGCAGGAGGCATCAATGAAGTTCTCTGTAGGGACTGGAAGAGTAACCAGTCGGTAGATAAGACTCTGTAACGAGCTCAGCTTCCTAAGGCCATGCTAAACCCAAAATTATGATGAATGGACTCAAATAACTTTGTTCTCTTTTCAAAGGCAACACGACTGTTGCCAATATAAGATAATACTCCCTTCTCACCCGTCTTTTTTTTGTTTTCTCATAACAAACGAATGCTATGATACAGAGGAGGAAATGGGTGTCGCAAGTAAGAAAAACTAGTTCCAACAGTGGATTGTAACTATGATCAATGTAGGGAAGTGCATGCGGGAGATGGACACTCAAGGGAATGTTCCCTCCTAGGTATAGGGTGTCAAATTGCGAAGGATATAAACAAGGCTCTGCTTGGTTGAGGATGCAAAACTAGTGAGGCAAATGGTTTATAACGCAAAGCGAGAACCAGCTATAGGCTCAATACTGCAGGCAGGGGCATGAGATGCAATCACAAATTAATGCCAAAAAATGTCATTTCTTATGTCTTTTAGTCTACTTGGTGTGAAAAAGGGATAAACTTGTGCCAACTAGATGTCTCTTCAACACTAATTTACGAGTGTGAAAAAGACAAGTTCACTCGGCAATATTTTCACTTTTTGATAACAAGTCGGAAAAGAGCTTGACTAAGACTCGTGATCTTTCAAATCCGATTTAACGAGTGTGAAAGGGACAAATCACTCGAAAATATTTTCGTTTTTTTAAAGATGATATGGAAAAGAGCTTAAATTAAACTCGTTTTGGGAGTCCACGGGTTATAAGGTCACATGTTTATGAATGAGAAATGAGGCTCAGCATAAAGTCAAGTGGGAGTTGTGAGAGATTCTCGGTCCTATGAAAAAATCTTTGCATGGGCACCAAATGCAATAGGGGATCTAAATAGGGCACCCATGTTTGGTAAGTCTCTACCACTTGAAAATGACACAACTTTATAGCAGATCGAAAGTTTTGTGTCGCAAAAAATGGGTTCGCACCTAGGACATAAAGAGCGACAGTTATAGGATAATGAAAAAATGCATAGCGGAATGGATACCTATCCTATATGTTGGGTAATGAATGTACCTACCCAAAGTGACAAACGGTCGACAAAGTACTGAAATCTGCAAGAATCCCAGGTTAAAACTGCAAAAACAACTCAATCCACTTTTGTATTAGTCCATTAGGTGAAAAAAAATGATTTAAACTATAGAAAGTGGGTAAAAATGATTTATAAATAGTAATAAAATCAAAAATTATTATACCATTTTGATTTTTTACCCAACTAGTGCAAATTGGACCAAAATTCCTCCAAGATTCAAATGACAATTGCGGGAGCATCCGTCAATGAAATCACGAGCCGTCTGGATCAGGTAATTCTTGTTCTCTTCCTCTTCAAATTAGGTGGTTTAAAATTTTGAATTAGGTCTTAAATTTTTAGTTATTTAAATCGCAAAGCATAGATTTCGATGTACGCATGCTGGCTTTGGTCAGGTCACGTGTACGACTAGGTATACGCTCCTGTGTGAAATACAGGGTGCATGTATTGAGCCCTACACGGGACTGTGTGCAAAGGAAGCCGCGTATAGGCATGCAAATGAACAAAAAGAAGGGTTCTAACTCAAAATTCTATTTGTCTTTTATAGAATGGCTCTTGAATGGAGAGAGAGAGAGCATGAGGAGTTCGATGCTATTGTAGATCAAGATCCGAGGGTCCAAATGGCCTTAAAGTGAGGTGGTTTGTATAAGTTTTGGGCTCTCAAAGGAATGAGATCCCAAGTGAGGTTGTTGGAGATGTTGGTGGGTTACTGGGATCCTGATAGGGAGAGATTCAATCTCGGTGGGCAACCATTGAGAATTGAAGTAGAGGACATTTACTTTCTGACTGGTCTATCACGTTGGGGGGAGTTTGTAAACCTCAAGTCGCGGAGAGTAGGTAGCAGGATGAAGATAGAAGAATATATCGATGTCCACTGTGTAGCAGGGACTCCTAAGGTAGGGATTCAAGTCCCTATCCAGGCAATAAACAACCTTAGTCTGAAGATCATTGTCCTAGTTTTGACCAGGATCACAGGTTCAGCCTGGTTTCACTAGGCATCGAGGTTGCTCATGTTCTATGCAGTGCAGTGTGCGAGACCCACAGTGTACGACTGGTGTACCTCACTACTGGCCAATATGAAGAGCTAGTTGACGAAGTGCAAGCAAGGGGGTAAAAGAAATTTCGGGTTTGCCTCCATCTTGTGCAGTTTATTTTTCAAGTGGCTTCCAGGATTGGGACCTAGAGTTGACATTCTCCTGAGAGGACCTCACGATCCAGCCATGGCACGATGGACAGAGGTGATGAGGTGGCAGGGAGGAGGCAGGGTGCCGACACCCTACAACGAGGACTTTCTCTACTGGTGGTGGCAACCGATCATCACTCTGGATGACTATCCTTGTGAGGGGATCGACTTCAGAGGAGACCCATACATGGAACTTCCACCAGGGTCTGCCTACGGTGACATAGGGATGTCAAAAAAAATTTACATATTTCATTTTTTTGTATTTTTTTATAATTAGGAAAAAAATATTTTTGGATGGTGCTTAAGTATTAACTAGACATTTGTGTGCCACAGACGTGGGTCCACGACAGCTAGAGGGTTTCCCTCGACATCGACGGAGGAACCAGGGAGATGAAGCGGTGGGAGGAGAGGCCGAGAGGGTCCTACAAAATGTGCAGGGCAACCTGTCATGTCTGACTCACAAGATACACATGGTTCAAGTAGAGGATCTTCCTGAAGCCATGCAGCGACAGGTGCTTGGTGTACCCAGGGCATGGGTACAACTCTTTCAGCGTCTCGTAAACGCCGTGGTTTTCTACCATGACACACATCCAGTTCCACGGGCGTAGATGTCGTGGGATATTGTAATACTGGTTGCATATGTATTGAGGGTGTTAGCCCCATTTTGTATTACAAACACCATATTTTTTGAAATATATAAAAAAGGATATTCGGCTTTACTTATATTTTACAATGTGTACATTGATTAGATGGTTTTCTTTGCTTTTAATTATGTGACAAATGCCAATCTAAAACAAAGTTAGCATAAGCATCGGATACATGATTAGAAATCCTAGGAATATGATAATATGTAATAAAATCAAATTGTCGTTCTAAAATATGTACCCGTACGAATCGTCGGAGTAAAGTAGGATCACGCACGTAATATTGGTTGTTCCACTGACGTACTACTAACTGGGAATCCAGACGAACTTCTAATGAACGAATTCCATGTGAGATAGCATCGCGTAAAATTTCTATAATGATGCTATATTCAGCCACATTATTTGTGGATGGACCTAGGCATACGCCTCCTGAAGACACCAGTAGACCCTTGGGTGAATAAACCACCCAAGCGGCAGAAGCCAAGTTCTATGTGTGACGACTGGCCCCATCTACGAATCCTAAGTAGACTGACGACTCCATTGACATCTCTCAACCAAGTGAAAACTCGATAAGAAAATCGAAGAAGAAAAAGAAAAGAGATATATACACTAAATTACATTAGTATACATAGATTTCCGCCCAAACCTGGGGCTGAAGCGTAATATCTTTTCAAGTAGATCCCATTTCTGGGCTCGGCCAACTTATTCCCTTAATAATCTTCTAAATCATAGGCCCCTTTTTCTAGAACACGTCGCACGATGTAAGGACCGTGCCACATGAGTTTAAACTTGCCTTCCCCCAGCGGTTATTTGGCTTGATCGTACAAGAGGACCAAGTCACCCTCAACGTACAACCGAGGATAGAAAGACTTATCATACTAGACCTTAAAATGTCATTTGTTCGCCTTGATAGTCATAGAAGCATCTCGACGTTTCTCATCAAGACTCTCTAGGTATACAAGGCGTCGATCGAGATCGGAAGTGTCAGGTAGGAGCTCGACTACCAACTTAAGAGAAGGGATTTCGCATTCAATGGGTAATATCGACTCCACACCATGTACTAACTGGAAAGGGGAAAATCCAGTGGCAGTCTTGACCAAGGTTCGGTATGCCCAGAGTGCAGGATATAGCATGATGTGCCAGTCGGATTTACTCTGACTGACAGTTTTTTGCAAAATGATCTTGAGAGACTTGTTGACGGCCTCTACTTGCCCATTTTCCTCGGGATAATAAGGAGAAGAATGACCATGTTTAAACCCCATATTAGTTGCTAGTTCTTCCATCATCTCATTCTGAAATTGACCGCCATGGTCAGTGACAATCTCACTCGGGATGCCAAACTGGGTGATAATCTGATTGAATACGAAGAAGGTTGCAATCTTCCCATCGGATTTAACTGTAGGCATGGCATTGGCCCACTTAGTAAAGTAGTCGACGGCCATGATAATGTGTTGATGCCCCCCAGCCTAATTTGGGTTGCAATCGACGAAGTTCACCCCCCCACTTGGTGAAGGGATCGAAGGAAATGACTGGATGAAGAGGGATGTTGGCCCTTGACCAAGTTTTGGGAGATCCTTGGTCAAGTTTGACCTATTTTGGGATTTCGACAGCCTGTCGAAGGTGGAGCACTAGATGAAGCAGAGATCGTGGGATCTCGGCCCCTTTTTGGGTCCTTTTGGGGATTTGGGATTATGTAACGGGTATGGGGATGTCATCCCATGGGTCTACCCATGTTTAGGCCTATTTTGTAAAGTATAAATAGATGTCTAGGCAATGTAAGGAAAGGCATATATATGTGTGTGTGTGTGTGTGTGTGTGATATTGAGCTAAGTGCTAAGTATGGATTGTAGATTCTTTGTGCATACTGTGTGAGACTTACAGAGCTACGTGCAAGTAATTGTAAGAAGGCTTGGTGTTGTACCCTAACTCAAAGAAGGAGGATCTAGCGGAGTGCACGCAGATCTCATGTATTTTGCAGAGTAGGATTTTGATGTTATGTGCATGTAAGAAGCTTGACCGAAGATAATAGAGAAGAAAATTTGGTGGACGTAGCCCCAGGGTGGGGGTGAACCACGTACATGTTGTGTTGTTATGCTTTGTGCGATGTGTTGATGTGTTTATGTCTTTACTTTCTAAGTTCTTTAATACAGATAGATAGATCTGTTTATGCTTTGTGCTAACGATGTATATTGATGTTAGATCTGACCTATGTGAATGTGCTTAATGCTTTAATCTGCTAGATCTAATCTGCCTCTCTATGAAAAGTGCTTAAATACATCATATCTGAATGAATGATGCGATGCTCTGTTTTATCTGCGGAGTAGATAGTGGTCAAATATTGATGAACTGATGGTGCTAAGTTCTCTGTTAAGTATTACAATCACATATCTATGTCCCTGCTAAGGTTGCAGACACCTGAGTTCTGCAACCACCCCTGCCTCTACCTCGGGTGAGACTTCATCTACTCGCAGGTGTTTCTGAAAGGGATGGTATTTAGGGTTTTGTTGGTGTGTTGTTGTAGCGTTGAACCCTGGGTCTGCCCCTGTGCTAACAAATGGTTCCATTGGCAAGACCTGAAATAGTGATTGTTGGGAACTAAGGAAGAAGAAGCTTTGTGCAAAGATCCGACATGAAACTGTGATTGCTGGGAACTGAGGAAGAAGAAGCTTTGTGAAAAGATCTTACTTGAAACTGTGTAATCTCTGTGTGTAGATCTGTTGCCCTAGTGCGCAACATTCCACTTGACCTGTGAAACTATGTGCCAAGAAAAGAGGTCAGATATGAAGAAAAGAGGTAAAATCTGCAAGCTCTGTGCTCTAATAAAGGTAAGAATAGTGGAAATTTCTAGATCTGAAAGCTTTGTGTTCTGTAGAAGTAAGATAAGTGGAAATTTTTGTTTCAATAGTATGGATCTAGGTATATTTGATAGATTATGTCCTAGCTTGAAAACTAGGGCACTAATATATGAAAGAAGTTTTGACATGCTTAGATCTGATAAGAATAGTGAAAGATATGTTATACCTATGCATAGAAAGAATGTTTGGACTAACATGTAGATGCGGGATCCTAGAAAGAAATGTTTGCAGGTTAGCTACCATGATTCTAGTGCACAGTACAGGAAGAGTTGGGAATCATTTAAAAGAAAGAGAGGATTAACCCTCTGTTACAGTTGCAGAAGACCGGGACATATTGCTAAGGAATGCCCTGGGAAAGGATCTAGTTGTCTTTGTTGCAAAGCTATGGACCATGAAGTATTGGATTTCCCTAGAATGATTGCTAAGCTTGAAGGAATGAACATGAGACAAGAAAACCCTAAGGCAGATCCAGAAACTACGATTATGGCAGAACCCCAGAAAGAATCAGAGAAAGTATTGCTACAGATAAAAGACACCCTAAATGACCACCGACATGTCATCTTAACAAAGATCTTCAAAGAAAAATCATGCATAGAAGTAAGAATAGGAGACTTCGACATTGACTGCGTTCTAGATGAGGAAACACAGGTGAATATCATGACAGAAAGAACTTGGGAAGATATAGGAAGGCCTGCTATGATTCCTTAATTAGGAGGAATAGGATTATTCAAAGTAAAGGTGATAAACCTATGTGGAAAGATTACCCATATATTTATGAGTACCATTGGAACTTCAACAGAAGAATAATTTGAAGTTGTTAAATTTATTGAGGACAGCGCTCCATTCCTATGTTACTCGAAAAACCTTGGATTGAAAGAGATCAGGCTAGAAGGAAGGAGGAAGAAGAAGTTTTAGAGCAGAAGAAACAAGAGTTAAAAGATTTCATGACTAGGAGGATCGCACACTTGATTGAAGAACAAAAGAACAGATCGAAGCTATCTAACACCAAAGACCCGTATGTCAAAGTTGCAAGAACACTAGAAGATCCATAGAAGATTGAAGTACCTATTCCAGATAAAGAAGAAGTATCACCCTCGAATCTTAGGAAAGAATCTCAACAGCGCGAACTAACTATGCCAAACGTAGATAAGAATCAAAATGGAAAAAGGAATACCGAGACGAAGTTCACTGGAAAAAAGGTCGGAAAGATAAGTAAGAAGAGAGCTAAGATCGAAAAGTTACAAAAGGTTCCAGAGGGAACTTCGCAAAGAGGAAATTTGCAAAATTGGAGCTTTGTTGGGATAATAGAACAGCGCCACATGGAACTTCGCCAGGGTGAAGCAATATAGTTGTTGGGAACAATATAACTGTTAGGCTGACCCTCCGAACTGGTAGAAAGGCATTTATGGTTCGCCACCAGACCGTTGGACCGTGTTGTAATGGACAGAACATAGTTAATGAAGGCTTCTCACCCGTTGCAATAGATATGTTTCCAAGTTATCTATTTATCTCGTCGTGCCATGCACCGAGAACACTTTTGCTAACCGTGAATCTGAGCCCGCAGACTCATTGATTTTACACAATGATCATTGCGCTATTCTCCTCTATCTCATTGTAGTGTCTAAGCCCTGAACGACGCCTCACTAGAAATAGAAGAGAAACAAGAATCCAAGTAGGAAGAAATGTATGATAGAATTGGAGTCGAACTCTGAGGGGTACAGCAAGCCCTTCAGTCCATCCGCGTAGTCTCTACTGCGCCCCTACCATCGGGAGAACCAGAGTTGGGAGATGAGCCAACCCAACTCCACTGACTAACCGATACAGTCGAAGCTCACCTTCAACGAGCACAAGAAGAAACAGAACAAGCCACCCAGGCCTTGAAGCAAGTGCAAGGCGTACTCGTAGAAAAACGCAACGTTGCATAACAGGAAAATATTTCTCTCCAAGCGAAGTTCGATGAATAAAAAGTACAGATGCAGCAAGGAAAAGAACAGTTGCTCACGGAGCAACTCGAATTGAAAGAAGCAGTCAGCAGAGCACTTCGCTCTGTGACAGTCTTATAAATAAAGGTAGAGGACCGAGTCACGCAACAAGTAGAGCAGCTCACAGAAGCTATCCAGCAGCTACAGTAATGCATAGAAAACTTAGAGCTCTGCACAGTTCCTGATACTTCGTAGGATGTAAGGGATCAAAGAGAAGCAACCGCCCGAAGAGCAGTTGAAAGGATAAAGGCCCTTGCCATGGAATGCAAGCAGCTGAGTAATCGCAATGCCCAGACGTATGATAAACTCACCAACAACCCAGAATTGCAGGCACTGGAGCCATAGCTCAAGGAAGAAAAGCAGCAAGCAGAGACAATACAGGCGCAGTTGAAGCCCCTGTCAGTTGTGGAAAGAATGAAGCGATCCCAAGAGCAACGCATCACCCAGCAACAGATCCACACTATCCAGAGCAGAGTTATGGAAGTAACTCAGAGGCTCCAACCTGTACAAGATAAGGCTTACCAATTGTTCACAAAGGTCGAAGGCCGAAGAGCAGAACTCGAGTAGGTTGTCACTGCAGCTGAACGGTGCCTAGAAGGACCTATCAACGACGCAGTCATCCAAGAGTTCGTTGAACAGGAGGTTGTGCCACAACAACAAGTCAAAGCATATCGAGCCATGCTCGAGGATTTTGAGGAAGAACTACCCAGACCAGAGTGACTCGAGATGAGTCACAGGTGAGTGTTGGGGGCATGTTGGCCCTTGACCAAGTTTTGGGAGATCCTTGGTCAAGTTTGACCTATTTTGGTACTTCGACAGTCTGTCGAAGGTGGAGCGCAAGACGAAGCAGAGATCACAGGATCTCGGCCCTTTTTTGGGTCCTTTTTGGGATTTGGGATTATGTAACGGGTATGTGGATGTCGGCCTATGGGTTTACCCATGTTTAGGCCTATTTTGTAAAGTATAAATAGATGTCTGATCAATGTAAGGAAAGGAATATATATATATGCATATATATCTGTGTGATATTGAGCTAAGTGCTAAGTATGGATTGTAGATGCTTTGTGCATATTGTGTGAGACTTACAGAGCTACGTGCAAGTAATTGTAAGAAGGCTTGGTGTTGTGCCCTAACTCAAAGAAGGAGGATCTAGCGGAGTGCGCGCAGATCTCATGTCTTTTGCAGAGTAGGATTTTGATGTTATGTGCCTGTAAGAAGCTTGAACGAAGATAATAGAGAAGAAAATTTGGTGGACGTAACTCCAGGGTGGGGGTGAACCACATACATGTTGTGTTGTTATGCTTTGTGCGATGTGTTGATGTGTTTATTTCTTTACTTTCTAAGTGCTTTAATACAGATAGATAGATCTGTTTATGCTTTGTGTTAACGATGTATATGGATGTTAGATCTGACCTATGTGAATGTGCTTAATGCTTGAATCTTCTATATCTAATCTGCCTCTCTATGATAAGTGCTTAAATATATCATATCTGAATGAATGATGCGATGCTCTGTTTTATCTGCGGAGTAGATAGTGGTCAAATATTGATGAATTGATGGTGTTAAGTTCTTTGTTAAGTATTACAATCACATATCTGTGTCCCAGCTAAGGTTGCAGACACCTGAGTTATGCAACCACCCCCGCCTCTACCTCGGGTGAGACTTCATCTGCTTCTCAGGTGTTGCCGAAAGGGCTGGTAGTTAGGGTTTTGTTGGTGCGTTGTTGTAGCATTGAACCTTGGGTCTGCCCCTGTGCCAACAAGGGGCTGGATACGAGCGCATTTTCCGAGTGAACACCTAGCAGGGGTGACACTTCTTAACTGCTTCAATACAATCCTTAAATATAGTAGGTCAGAAATAACCTGCTCGCAAAATTTTTCGGGTTGTCGCAAGCCCGAATAGATGACCACCACAAGCCCCACTATGGAAATCGTTCAGAACAAACTTAGCTTCTTCATGAGTTAAATAATGACGCAAGATATTGTCTATTCCTCAATGATACAAAGTGTCACCGACGATAGTATATTTCTTAGCTTGGTACCTTATACGTCGTCGTTCATCTCGTGAGAGATGTTGAGGGAACTTTAAGGTCTGAAGATAGAGAACAATGTCTCCATACCAGGGGTCAGATGATGAGACAAGAAAAATGTGTTCGTCTGCAAACGAATCAACATGATTAACGTCCTCATCTAATCGTGGAAAATCAAATATTAGCTCTGCAAAGACTAGGGATTTCTTGGATTTCGCGGAAGAAAAATCAAGATCGAACTCCTGTAAAATGACAATCCACTTATTGTATTTTCCCCCTATGATACATCAGGTAAGGACGTATTGAAATTGATTGACGTCGGAAACCACCGTAGTCTTACAAAGTAATATATAATGACGTAGACACCGGACTGCGTGAACAGAATCTAAAGCTAGATTTTTAACGTGAGTATAATTAAGTTCCAGACTGAGTAAAGTTCGACTAAGATAGTAGATGACATGATCATGGAGCTCATCATCCTCCTGAACCAGTACCATACCAATCGTATCCTTGGATGCGGCGATATAAAGCAAGTAATATCTATTGTAATCGTGAGGCTTCAGTAGAGGCACTGACACCAAAGCTTTCTTCAAAGCATCGAAGGACTCTTGGGCTCGCTCATCCCAGATAAAAGGGGTGTCCTTCTTCAAAAGACACATGAAACCTTTAGTGATAGTGGCATATATCACTATAAACCTACAAATAAAGTTAGCTTTCCCCTGTAGACCCTAAATTTGCCTAATCATGTGCGGGGGAGGCAATCGAAGTATTGCCTCAACCTTAAGCGGATCTATCGTGATCCCAGTCTCAGAAACTAGAAAACCTAAAAGATTACCAGACTTAACGCAAAATATGCATTTGTGAGGGTTCAACCGGATTCTATAATAACGGTATCTTCCAAAAACAAACCAAAGGTGGATAATGTGATCCACTCTCTTACGAGAGTGAGCAGCAAGATCATCAAGGTAAGCTTCGACTAAGTGCTTAATATCGTGAAAAGCGAAAGTCATGGCACACTGAAAGGTTGCTCTGACATTTTTAAGACCGAAAGGCATCTTCCGGTATGAAAAGGTACCCCAAGGACAAATAAATGTCATCTTGTGTTGATCCTCGGGTTTGATTTGAATTTTATTATATCCTAAAAATTTGTCCATAAAATAAAATATTCCGCTTCCTGCACACTCATCGAGAATCTGATCGATGAAAGGTGTGGGAAAGTTGTCTTTCGGACAGGCCTTGTCTAGGTCATGGAAATCCATACATACACGGATGGTTCCTTACTTCTTATCTACAGGAACGAGGTTGGATACTCATTCGGTCAAGGGAACCAGGTAGATGAAGCCATTGTTAAGTAGCTTCTCCACCTCTTCCCTAATAGCAGGGGCCTTTCAAGGGTTGACAACTCTAAGACGTTGTCGAACAGGTTTAGCATCCGAATAAGTTTTAATCTCATGTTTGACAATACGATGGTTGATCCCTGGCATCTCTTCATAGGACCAAGTGAATATGTCTCGAAAGTCCTTTAAGATCTCGGTGTAGATCAGGATTTTTTATGGTGAACAATCTGCACCGATATTTACATTTTCAACCTTGACAGGGGTATGAGAGATGTCGATATGGACGGTAGGAGAAATACTCACCATGTTTCCTTTGGCATAAATGTCGTGCGTATCAAGTGGAAATACGGCATGACTGACTATCTCACTCAAAGTAGATCTAAAGTTGTCTTGTTCGATTCTTTCAAGATCTGGGAGGAAATAGGAGCGGTGATGCATATCATCCCAAGGTTTGTCAGAACCATTCATGGCTTCGATGATGGCTTCGTCCAAAGGAAAAGTCCCATCGAGGAAATCATGTGAATAAGACAACAAGGTGGCCCACACATGCCTAGAAACGAGATCCTCCTCGTCCGTCGGCGAGGGAACAGGATCAGGATCGATGGAAGAGTCGAGAACATCTTGATATGCAATCTCTATTATCGATAGTGGCATGGCCATCCCAGCATGCAACTTTCCTTCACAAGACAAATTCTGGGAAGGTAGGGTCCACGGATCATCAAAATAAGATGTGCGGAAAGGAATGGACCTTCCAGTCAAGACGGGCCTACTGGACATGGCATAAACTTGATCGTTCAGTACCAAGACGTCGAAAGTACCCATAAGGGAAGAATATGTTGGTTGTGGAGCCTGATTATCTTCCTGATTCAGAGGTCTTTTACTTTCAGTCGTGTTTATACCCCATGAAGTATTTACACCCCAGAAGTATGTACACTCTTCCACGCAGGGGAGTGCAGAGGGGGGGTACCCCCTCTACAGGGTCCAGGGGGGCTATCCCCCCGGCTGGGGGGTCTGGAGGTAAGTGGGCCCCCAATGGGGGTTTAGGGGTGAAGCCCCGGAAGGAAAAATTACCTTGTAAATGTATATTGTAATTTCATTGTAAATCTAGACCGTTCATTATAAGGTTGCAGATCTAACGGTAGAGATTATGTTAGGGTTTTTTTCCCTAGAAGGTAACCCTCTTTTATGAGGGAAATGTATTGCGGCTATGGTTGATGGTGAATATTGTATTCTGAGAGAGGAGACTGTGAGAGAAAGAAGAGGAAGTTACAGCGGGTTTTGCTGTAGGTTGTATCCCTTCATTTGTTGGATAATAATAAAGGAAGGACCTGGAAATTTCTCTGGTGGGCGTAGCCCACACTGGGTGAACCACGTAAATCCATGTCTCTCTTGTATTGTGTATCTTCTGTGTTTTGTTTCTGCATTTGTTTTATTTTATTGCTCCACGGTCCTGTTTTTCTAACAAAATACATTCTGACATCAATATTCTCAGTTGTCGGCTAAAAATTTTCGATCACGGGGATCAACTGTCCAAAAGATGCATTAGGATTAGAGAATGCAAAGGATAATTGATCGATCGTCACGATCTTCCCCTCATGAAGAAAACAAATAATATGAAAGACAGATGATATGACGACGATCATAGCATAAGTCCAATTGTGACCTAGTAACAGGTTATAATCAAGAGGTGCATCAACTACCTCTACTTCCACCTCTACCGTCTTTCCACCTAACTGGACCGAAAAGGCGAGGAGAATACCATGAGGGCAGAAGGAATGACCGTCAAAAGCAGTCAACATGTTCGGTGACTTGAAAAGGGTTGGAGAACCGAGAACTTTCCAACCTGCCAGGGACATCACACACGTAGCAGCGCCTTCATCAACAACCGCACGTTTGATGGTATAATTTGAATACTCCACATGGATTTGGAAATCCACATGATAAGGCAAGCGAGGCTTAACATATGTGACATCAAAATTTATAACATTTGATCCACTGGGTTCTAGAGCTCCTAGAGCAGAGAGTAAGGAATTCCTCTATGAAGGACACGTCTGGAGTACCTCCAAAGATGACATCGCACAAGGGGTTTGGCCCAGGTCCTCAACAATAGAGTAGTTTTGGGCAGCTCTAGCATTTGGATTATGGGTAGAGCACTTAAGTACTCCTTTTGGAATACGAGGCGGTGGCTCCGGTTTCTCAATCTGTAAATTCGTCTACGGAGGAGGAGGAGATTCTAGACCAGAATTAGTTTTTTTATAACTATAGTCTCGAGATCGAGTGGCTACATCTATTTTTTCATCGACCATATTGATACATAAACGGCCGCCATCTTGCAACTACTGGTTTTTACCTCCACCAACCGCATTTTCAGCATTTGAGGAGCTTGAGGCTAACTATTGATTATGTGGGAATGGATTCGTCAGCACAGCGGGCGATTGAGTTAAAAGCCTCGCAACTTCTGCAAGTTTGGGGCACAAATGGGTAAGGTGATCATCTGTGCAAAGCTTATAGGGAAACTTCCCCTTATGTTTTTCTCGTTTTCCCTCTCTAGCATTACTACCCGTCTTCTCATTATTATTATTGTCCTTGGGTTTATTACCATTTTTCCCACCCTTATGGTTATTACGTCATTTCCTCTTATTCCCTCTTGGTTGTTGGTAATCATTCAGATTGGTCGACGATTGGATGGAGTGTACATCCGTCGACTGAGTGGGATTGGAAGACACAGACGAGGTTGGTCCTCCTGCAGACTGGCTTAAAGACAACTCTTTCAACTGGTTTGTCACCGAGTCTGTGGACTTTACATTGGTGGAACCTACAATTCCATCGGCATGAGGTTCGGGCTTTTGCCTAGGGTCGTAAGTAGACAGCGGTTCTTTAGGAAGAAGGTGGTATAACATCCCAAACTGAGCATATATTAAATCTAATTGTTGGGCTCTAAAGATTCATTCTTCTTCAGTGGTAACCCTGGAAGTAGCAACTTCCTTCGAGATAGGAGGGTGAAAAGACTTAAGAAACCATTATAAAATAAAGGTCGGGGTATAGGGGTCTTAATCAACCTCTTTTATCTACGCCACTCCTGGATATGGTCCGAGATATGAGTGGCGGTATCCTGGCGTAAAGTAGATAGCAATTCTAAGCCAGCATCATAACGAATGGGAAACTAGAAGTGTTTAAGAAAGACCATCACCAACTGACTAAAATTCCCATATGCCCCTCTCAGTAGCTCAATATACCATTTCACAGCAAATCCGATAAGGGTGCGTTGAAACAATCTCAAACTAATAGAATCGTCATTAAGGGAGTTTGATGAGCACCAAAGGTGAAAGGTAGTGATGTGATCACCAGGATCCTCTCCATCCTTACCCTTGAACTTTGGGATGTCTGAAGGAAGTTTGGTGGGGACCGAGGGCCATGTAGGATCATGACTCACGGGGTCATTCATTAACTTAGACAAATCTGGCATATTCAGCGTGGCCAGAAAAGGGAGATGGGGTTGTGACATTTGGCCCCAACCTCCTGGGAAATATTGCGCTTGTGGATTCAGAGGCCATCCAAAGTTCTGGTAAACACCATGGCCCTTCCCAGCATTATAATTCCCTCCTCCGGGATGATTCATATAAGGTTGGTTGGGCATCATTCCAGCTGGAATGTTCTGTTGAGGGTTATAGAAATTTCCCCCAACTGGGTTAGATCCAGGTTGAGGGTTGCCCAAAGCGTGAAACTGACCTCCCCCAGGTTGGAAACCGGAGGATAGAGGTGGATTTGTCATGCCAAATGTATTGGTCAGAATCTGCGCTGAGGAGGTAGGATTGTAGGATAGAAATTGAGTCGAAGCTTGTGCACCAGGTTGACTATTCCACCCAGAAGTAGGAGGATTGGACCCAGGATTAAAAGCAGGCATACCTCCCATATTAGGATTCATTTGAGGGATTTGAGATCCACCAAATGAAAAATAAGTGTAGGGAGGTGTACTGCCCCTAAGTCCAGCGCTAACATTAGGGCCAGCAGCTGGGATGGAGTTTGAAAACTGCGAGGTGAAGTTAGGCATACCATAAGAAAATGGACTAGAAGCCATAGGGATGGACTGAACATTGTAGCCCGGTGAGTGGCCAAGAGACCCAAAGGGGTTCAAGGCGGTAGCATGAGCATTAACTATAGGTCGGGCCATAGTAATGATAGGTGCCTCCGGCACTACAACCATAGAGGTTGCAGAAGTCGAAGGTGTGCCATTAACTATAGTGAGTATGGGAGTCAAAGGGCTCCCAGAATTCTGAAGACCAAGTTTAGCACTCATCCTTGTAGAATCACAATTCTGAATGGTGGATGTGTATGTACCACATATAATGACTCTACGCCTTTTAGAAGGCAAGGACATGAAATCCGGTGGTAACTGTAACAAGCGACGGGACCGGCGGGTGGCTGGTCCAACTCCACGATGACTTAAGATTCTAAAGATAAAAAATGTATCCTAAGGCCAACTAGTAAGCAAAGAGCACACCAAAATTCAAACAGCCAATATGCATGCAAACGGGCTAAAGTGGCTGAGTGGCCTCCCTCCCTAAAGAATTTATGTCTCATCCAAGAGGGACCTGAGACTCCCCACTAAAGATCGGAGGTAACAAAATCAGTTATAGGGGCCCTCGTGGGCTTAACAACCAGTCAGTCAGATCCCCCCAGAGAGGTAATCCTCCATAAAGGTTGTGTGTTGTCTGACCCCTATCTGACCCAGGGTATTAGCAAAATAACCCCTGCAAGTAACCTATGAGATACATAAGTCAAGCAACTAATAAACCATTGTATAACCGATGCACAGGCGAGAAGTCATAAGTCTGGATCACCATATGGGTAGGGTAGCAAAGCCCTAAACCTTGAAAGCATCACCTCTCATGGAGGTATGGGCACTAACAAGATCTCCATTCTACTGTTACCAAATACCAACTCATCACAAGGTTGTAAGGTAAAATATGCAACTGCCAATGTATCAAATCTCTCATTTTGTTCTTTCAATACTACCTCAATAGAGGATGCCTCTTGATTTGCATCACAATCAAGTTTGAATCACCAATGAAATTTAATTTTTTGATTCCCATTTCTTTTGCAAGTTCAAGACCTAAGTATAATGCATCGTATCAACTATGTGTTTGTACATTCGAACTCCAATCTATATGAAAAACTCTATGTATCACCTTGAAGAGAAGTGAACACAATCCCAACCCCTACTCCTCTAAACTAGGCTCCATCAAATGCATCTTCCATGCATTATCACATTTATCTCCAGATGCATTTTCAACAACAGGGACTAACGTATGAGAAAAAACATCATAGCTCCCCTTGTCATCCTCTTTGTAAACAAATTCATTCATTGGGTCCTTGGGATATCCAACATGATATTTCGTGGATGGTTCCATGTATAAAGGCATATAAGTTCCTTCACATGTGGGTATAGTGGCATAAGAAAGGTCCATTTGAATACTACCACCAACTTAGGTTTGTAACCCACTTTCTGGTTAGGAGCATACCCCATGGATCAGGCACATCTATGGAAACCACATTCATAAGTAATGAAATATCAGGATATTTAGTGAACTTAACATAAAGGTCCTTAATCAAGCCACATACTTTAATTTCTTTAGAGTCCATAGCACATACATTTATGTATGGACAAGTAATTTTGAGACCCAATTGGTTCAATACCTTCAGAGTCATTACATTTGTTGATGCTCTTGAATCAAGCATACAATTGTGAAAAAATAGGTTATTTATAACCAAGGTGATGTAGAAAGGAGCATGACAATCGTTCCTTCTATCCCGATTCATTTCCTAGAAAACAACAGGGAAGTCTTCATTGACTCCGTCTTCATTTTAAAATCTCTTCAACTTGTCCTTTTGAGATGGAATCTTTGCTAACTTGAGAAGAGAAACATGGACCTTTATCTCGGATAACTCACTAACTAGATCAATGTTTAAATCAAATTCGAGGCTCGCAAATTGATTCATTGATGAGGATCCTTTAGTAGTTTTCTCTAACATAATAGTTAGATTATCACTTCGAGGTTTCTAAAGGATTGGTTTCCCAAACTGTGGCTTCTGAACACCAATTGGATTTCTTCGTCGATATGTATTCAAACTTCTCTCTCTTATTATCTTTCTTATCTCATCTTAAGAGGGCATTGGACCATACATCTTTCTAAGTTTGTCTACTTCTATACTTTTTCCCTTTATTTGTTTCATTTGTTCTCCAGTGACAGTAAAATATTTCCCTTTAAGATTGCAAATGAAATTTTCCCCATCAATATAATTAAGACTATCCAAGGCATCTGACCTATCATTACCAATTTCTCCATCGATTTCAAATGCTAGAGATGATCCCTCTTCATGTAAATCTTGCCATTTCCTACACCATGGAAAATACTCTTTATTGACCATATTATGAGAATTTAAAGGAACATGAAGTCTCTGATCTTGATGTTGTCTATTTCTATCTCAATATGTATTCCTTCTCT
>ML786778.1:480814-508879 GCA_009831015.1 Picea engelmannii | reverse complement strand
GTTGTTATGACATTGTTTAGTAAGATTTAGGAAGCCATTTGCTATAATTTTCAAGTAGGTCATGTGGGACTCCTTGGATAGTTGAGATATCCAATGCCTTGTATAAATTACTCTTTCATGAAACCATGACTACTATGGTGTTTCGCTAATTGAGAGAGTTAAGGAATAGGCCTCTTATGTCTTGAAGGATTTCAAGGCTTTTCTTGATTGAAAGGCCTTTTTAATTCTTCTTTCGTAGACCTTTTATGGATCAGCAAATTTAGGAAAATTTCTTTGAGATGAACTTTCTTGTGGAATAACTCTTAGCTCTACCTTCCTCTTGTGGAATCGCCATATGAGCTCTTAAAATATATATCCAACTATTGACTCATCAACAATGTCAAAGCATACTCTTTTTGATCCAGGGAATGGACTTTAAAGTCCAACTATTGACTCCTCAACAACACCAAAATGTTACCATTAAAGTCCTCGTCCAAGGTGTCAAAGTCCTAATTCACAAGGTGAAGACTTAAAAGCAACTTAGAGGGGTCATCCACTATCACCTCAATGACCCAAACATTCTTTAGGCTAGTTCCTTTCCAACTCAAGAGGGGAATACCTAAGTCTTGGATGAAGAAAGATGACTCGAAAGGAAAATCCCTAAACACCAAGTCTGGGATGAAGAAAGATGACTTAAAAAGAGAGTTCAAGGGACTTCATGCAATTCTAGTTTTATTATGATATTCAACTATAAATTCCAGATATATCAAAACAGAAAATGAACCTACAAGATATGGCAAATGAATGGTTTCTTAGGTTCAATTTGAATATGGTTTGAATTGCAATTTTTTGTTGCAAATTCCAGATTTGTTGTATATCAAATAAGCCTGACAAAAATGCTAAAAACAAGAGGGTTTTTAAGATTAGAAGCAATTATGATCTTACGGATGATTTAACAATACATTTCAGATTTTAGAACAGCAAAAGAAAGAGGCATTTGTTGGGAAATCAGTTACTTAAACAAGCTGATTTTTCTGTGTAAATTTCGGATCCCAAAACAACGCACGGATTGTTACCTTTGAACTCAAGGAATGAAATCTAAATTTTGATTTTCAATTTACTCATTTCATATTTCAAATCAGCAAAGTAAAAAGGAAAGATTATGAATTTTAGAGGGTTGGAAAGCAAGACTAGTGCCTAGAATTTCTATTGGACAAATGGACTCTATGAGGTGATGTTTTAATGAGTTTTTTCTCATGCAATAAGCACTAACTGAGATAAAAAAAAAAATAGATTACAGCACCTTTATATGGTTGTCCCAGAATGCAAAAAAATGCTTCAAGGCCCTAAGTAAGGAAGAGTTTCATATATATCAATAGGGTTTGTTTACTACTATGAAATGTAAATTTCCGTGACTTCATATAAAGAAATATGACATTCTTTTAACCATTTTCAACAACATGAGGATTTCCATGACTTCATATAAAGAAATATGACATTCTTTTAGTCATTTCCAACAACAACATAAGGAATTTAGATGGAAATAAATCACATGTAAACCCTTCCAAATAAAGAACGAAGTTACCCCATTACATGTCTTCTTAATATGCATGAAAAAACTCAATTAACCACATTTGACTTCAGCAATATAGATCCAGATACATCAAAGCTCAAGCTCCAAAAGCACCTTCAAAGTTTAGAATTTATAGTCTGAAATGTCTCCACAAAGTTTTAACAACCATTGCAATAGAATGAATCTCTATTATATCAAGTTTAGGCTCAACAACATTCTCAATAAATTAATAATATCAAGTCAAACCCTAGACCTATTCTAGGAAAGCATAAAAAAACTAATATCCATGTAACTAACTCAACGGGAAAATCAAACAACTAATAAAATTAAAGTAGTTGTGACACATGTACAAATCCCAAATCCCCAACCATGTGAGCTCCAATAGGTGGGCCGCACCCTCAAAATAGGCATAGAAATATGTTAAAGGCTTCAACATTCGCCATAAACTCCTCCAAGGAAAATTACTCCACCGACTAATCCTCAAAAAATGTTCAAATAACAACCCCACGTCGTATGTGTGAGTCTCCCAAGGTGGATGCATCCTCAAAATGGATGAAAGACCAAGTAAAACATCCTCTAGTGATGCATGTAGCTCCTCCAAGGTGGCACGTGTGAGTAGTTAGATACAATGTCCCATCAATATATGCATAAGATCAAATAAAACATCATCAATATGACACGTGTGGCTACTGGTTGTCTTTTCCAAAGCATAATAACCCTTTAGAGTGTGGAAACAGTGAAATGCATAAGAGACTATGTCAACCACTAATCAATTATAATCAATCCATGTGCAAAGGTGGACAAAAACTCCAACAAACTCCCGAGGAAAAGGGCACGGCCCCTATTCAACAATAAAATAATGATTGCATCGAGAGGTGTATTCTACAGCCCAGTATTAGATCGATGTGTGATTTTGTGCCTAAATTCAATGTGGAGCTGACATGTGTCACTCTTAAATAATAATAATAATAATAAAATAAGTAAATGAAAATTGTATATGTCGGGTCCCCGAGGTCTAAAGCAATTGGTGAGGGAGTGCGTTGTTAAGGAACTCTGTAAGTGAAAGTCATCGGTTCGAAACCCCTGGGTACACCTCAAATCCAACCATATTAAGGGTTGGTGCGGTCCATGCCGAGTGCAATCCTCGGGTCACTTTGACGGGTTAGATGCCCCTGGGTCGTGGCATCTCAGCCAAGACAGTGCCTCGCCAGTCACAAGGTTCAAAATTACCAAAAAAAAAAAAAAAATTGTATATGTCGACTATAACCTAAAATGGGTTAAGGAGGAAGGGTTTGCATCTCAAAAGATTTGATCCCTCTTGACACTTCGTAGTACTGGAGTTAAGATGGGTCTATGCTGGTATATCATGAAGATGCCTCGTCATGTGTACAGAGAAGGGGGAGCACTCCACCAAGATACCACATCAACCTAAAAATAAACCCATCAAAGTGCGAAATCAAACCAAAAAAGTGTTTTGATAATAAGCCTCCATGTGGTCATAATGAGGTCAACATCACCCCCGAGACATTAAATTAGCATGAGCATGTGTACCCAAGGGTAGCACTCCATCTAGGAAGGTGAATCACATCATAATAAAGTATCTCAACTGTGAAAGCCCATCAAAAAGGCTAGGGCATTTACACACTAAGCCATCCATGCTAGACAACAATGCCACATATAACCGTTAGAAACAATATACCAAGTGAACAAAGGGATAATGTGTCAAGTGCTCCCCAAAATGTGATCCCACATAGATAACCATAGGAAATGCACCAATAAGTGGTAGCATTTACACATTGAACTCAAATACCATCCCACCAAGGTCTAATCATATCAATGTGATCCCACATAGATAACCATAGGAAATGCACCAATAAGTGGTAGCGTTTACACATTGAACTCAAATACCATTCCACCAAGGTTTAATCATGTCTAAAGTGATGATCAACACATAAGAAAAGGAGACAGTGTGAGGTGTACCCTCCTAACCAATCAAACAATGAAACCATCACAACTTTAACCCAATGATCTCCATCAAAAACAACATACAATCTCAACACACCATCACAAGGTTGAATAGAAAGCAACTAAAAGTATTGCTAATGCATAGGGACATAAACGAATAACTTTGCACTATCCACTTTTCTCTAAACATCACACACCTAACAGTTGGGTAGTTAGTCAATGGACCCGCAAGAGTAATGCTAGGAACAATGTGTGTGTCCATAAAATGTCCCAGGATCGGGGCAATCATATGTTTGGATCATCTACAAGTATCTATCATATGATAAGGTGTGCAAAATCATACTCATGCATCATAACAGATAACAATGCCCAAATTCTATAGTTGCGGGACAATCATATGTTTGGATCATCTACAAGTATCTATCATATGAGAAGGTGTGCAAAATCATACTTGGATCATCTACAAGTAATCTATCATATGAGAAGGTGTGCAAAATCATACTCATGAATCATAATAGATAACAATGCCCAAATTCCATAGTTGTGGCCATTCAAAACCTCGGGCTCTTGCTTGAAATTAATAAAGCCTATCTACATTCCAGTCCTAGATTCAATGTGCAAGTCAAAAGCCTGGGTCAATCTACCAAATAAATAGATCCAACTTGTCAGGATCGCATACAACCGACGGCCTCCATAACACCTGTAGACAATAGACTAGATCTCAAACCACTAGCACTAACACCATGCTGGAGAATCACATGATTATGTTAATAAGAGAGATCTAGCTTTCCAAGAGTGTTGTGGTGTCTAAAGACATCATTACAACACTTAAGTATATCTGAGCATTAGCTCAACATGTATAGCAATGTAAAAAACCAAAAGATTTTCATACATAATACATTGTACGCTTGTTCTTAAATCAAGCTATAGGGCCATCTTTTTATAGCACCAAGATGTAACCAACTCCCTTGAAGTGGGAAAGACAAGGTCCACGGATTGGTGCCTATGCATAATAAACTCTTTGATTTCTGCCTTGATTTGCACACCAATCAACTACTTTGTTTTCATTGTCTAACTAGTTGAATCCCTAATCGACCATCCAATGGGTTCCTTAGTCGACCACTCAATGGATCGCTCAATTGATTCTCCTAGCCAACTGTCCACTGTGGCCTGTCCATTGACTGCCTCCAGAAAACTCAAAGCTGTGATGAACCTGCATAGACTATTGTTTCAACAAAATGCATGATATACAAAAGTGGAATTTGAGCCCAGTGGGTTTAGCTCTAGTGGTTAAGTGCTGTGAATTACAAGCAGGAGGTCTCTGGATCAAGTCCCTAAGCTAGCTACCTCTGTAGAAATTATTGGGCTTCACTCAATATCCTCACCGGGTTAGATAGCCAAAAATGCAGCCAGATGGTTTACCTCCCTTACCATCCTCGAAATGAAGGGAAGTGCCTGGAGGCTTTCCCGAGATGTGTATTCTCGGGAAAACAAATACAGAAGTGGAATTTGCATATATTTTTAGTTTCAGTTTACAGGAATTTCTCTAGACTCTAGTTACATATTTAATTTTAGTTCGCAGTATTCCTCTAGACTCTACTGAATTAAGCTCTAAGAAGCTATGTAGACTTTGACCACCTGTTATGTTATCCTTACCCTTATCTTTCCTATGTAATAAATCAAATTTAATAGTGAGTAAAATAGTAGAAGCCGAGAAACAAAGCACATGTGCAATTCTACAAAATGCTAAAGCATGAATTTGGGACACTCCACCATCTTGGCAGTGCAAACCATGGCCCAATGCTGAATGACGCCAAAAGACAGTTCTGTAGTAAAGATTACATTTCAATCTCGGTTTGGAATTTCTTCTCACAAGGTTCTTCACAAGATGATTTTGTCTCTTTTACAGAGACCAGTGAGACAGATGACAAATACCTTCCTTCTTATTCAGGATACTCCTTTCAGCTGATAGGGCAGAACTCCATCACGGTTCCAAGGGTTCGCGTAGTGTAACATGCTTAGCACATAGTTCTCTTGCTTCTTGATAATGTAACTAAGCTATACGGGTTGGAACAATATGCAAGCTTTTTATGGATCTCAATTGATAGAGGCCCATACAATGGATGGATATTCATAGTAGTGAGTCACTGACTCACTAACTTACTTCCTACCGACCTATTTCACATATATCTTGGTGGCAGATGGAGACAATCCCTATTTGATATATTCCAAAAACTTCCCAGATCGTTGTGGATGACATCGATGTAAGGTAATTTCTGCCACGAGACAGTTGAGAAAATCTACAGAAATAAGACTAACTGGCTCAGTCTACTAGATATTTCACTGTTGAGGTAACTACCAACAGCATACAGGTAAAGGCGCAATACAGGTGGGGCAGATTACAGCAAGAATGGATCAACAGTCCATCAAGTAAATCATAACAGCCCACGACTATAGTAAAATTTAAACTACTAAACTGTAGTAGTATAATACTAAAAGTCTCACGCTGAACAAATCAAACAATGAACAACAACAAACAGCGTAGAGTGAACTTTGAAGTTCGATAACAGAAACATCCCTTGGTCCTGTAGGTTGTAAGTAGAGTAGACTTTCAAGTTGGATGAAGTGACTGTCCCTTGAATCTAAGCTATAGCTTTGATTCTTCGTTCCAAAGCTTAAAGATTTCACTGCTCACATCTTAATGTTCCCTGGGTGTTTTGGAAGGGGGGGAGGGGTCCACTTCCAGATAACTTAACCCTTAAGGTTTAAACAAATTGCAAAAACCCTAAAAAATATGTTGTTACCTGGGATCCACACACGCTGGGGCCCTCATTAGCTTAAGATCTGTTTCCAAATATCATGATCCATGTCAAAATTTCGGGATCCATCTCCCAAGTGGATCCCTGGCAGATCCAGATCCAGATCCAAAATGCAGATCCACATATTCAAACACCTTCACCCTCTGATACTGTAACTTCACTGATTGGAAGTACTACATAGTATCCCTTCCACTTGTTTTCCTAAAAACGCCCACTAACATAAGTCAGATACGCCTAACATTCATGCATCTTGAAATTGTTTCTATGACATAAATACCTCTCTATCTAAAAAACTTCCTATTCCACTTTGGTTAAGAGAATTGGTCGGTGGTAACATATAGGCCCCAATGTACCATGATATTTATGCCGATGGAAGTAGCCAAAATGAAATGGTGCGCCCTACTAATATAATGGTTGATTGGTTTGCTTGTTTGGACTTCCCTTCTCTGCCCAAGGGAGGGATTCGAAGCATATTTTTAAGGGTGTCGATGAGCCTCAATGCTATGGGACTAGTGGCTTTAAACTTTCAATAAAAATAACTTGGTTATGGAAACTTTCTGTCCAACGCTTCAAGACAAAGACAAAGACACAAGAAGGGAGCAGTCAAGCAAGTCAGGTATCTAATCCAACTGTCCTACAGGACCAGAGAAAGTCGTTACCAGGCTGCCTAGCAATGTTAAGCATGTGACTTTGTCAAAGAAATTCACTAATGGCCTTGATCCCTTGTTCCCAAGAGAGTTATTTATAGTGAACACTGAATATATCTTCAATCTTCAAGTTTTTCAATGTAACATAAGATGCACTTTCTTTTTTATAAATAAACAAAGAAGAAGAATTCTGCCATGATAAATTTAAACTACCATTCACAAGAAATCTCATCCTAATGAGCTTGTTGAATGGGATTAAATACAATCCAAGTAACAATTAAACGAACCCAAAAAATTTGAGCTAGCTTCAAAATCTCTACACGAAAGGGAGTGTCAATCACATTGTCTACAGAAACAAACAAATAAATAAGAGCTACATTATATTGCCTTGATATAAAATTAATATAACTGAGTAACTTGGTTTTGATTTTGAACTGGTAAGACTCAGCATTCAACCATGTAACTCCATACTCGTTAGGCTTCAGTGTCCTTACAGCGGCCTGGGAGATTTCTCTGTACTCATTAGGTTCCCATGTCCTTACTGCGGCTTGGGAGATATACACTTTATAAGATGATTAAAGGAAGGGTTCACGATTCATTCAGTTGGTACAACTATGTCATTGCTTGCTATCAAAACTTATATGCTATCATTTCAAATCTTTCCTTGTGACACCATAATTAAGCTGCAAGGCTGCTTAACATTTGAAACTACAAATTAATATTTTGCAAGATCAGCATTTTTGGAATTAATATAACATTTGGTTATGCAATTATGCACTTTTCTTCTAAGGGTTGAATCCCAATATAGATAAGAGTCATCCCTCTGGAAAAATTTTACAGAAATTTCATTGTCACATGTTTTCAGGAAAGACCTTCAAACAAATTCGATAGAATAGTCTATTCATTTAGTCCATGACTCATTTCCAAACACTTTAAATGTAAAGGCAACTTCTGGCATTCCAGTGTTCCAGAAACCGCAGTTCCTTTCTGATGTTCAGTAAACAAACATACAGAAAGGTCCTTGCAGTGGTTTAATAAATAATGAATGCAACTGAAAAGACTGTAAATATTAGATAGCGATTGGGAACTGGATTGACCATCTTGACAGGGTATATGATGAAGACCATACATTCAACAAGGTTTCAGATAATTCTAGCTGTCTCACATCAGTGACCCAGCTTAACATAAGGGCTTAAAATTGGAGCATTGGATTGTCGAACCATTGTGGCCACGAGGCCTGTAATTAAAGCAATGATTTTAAAAACAGAGACCCATCTGATAGTCAGCAACCTTCTTACTTTTTCATAGATAATTTTATCCACCCTAAAAACTCCCCCTTGCTATAGCTCAGTGACCATGAAAACACATTGTGACTTGTGTCCTACTAATGAGAGGAAGCTTGCAGGGAACATAGGAAAGATAGTCTTTCATGACCCTGAACTTTTACTCAAATTTTAATTCAGTGGTTTCCCTACTCAAAAGGCAAATCAAGAATGCCATCTGAAACTTTTGTTGGAAACAAAGAAACTATTTGATCAGCAGATCACATATATAAATACACAACGAAGGAATGAATGGGACTGTTGAAAATAATTAGACATTAGCAAAGAAAGAATCATTTTTATTCTGGCACTCAATACTGGTCTTGAGCACACTAATGAAGAGAGGAATCTCGGTCCCCCTCAAGACAGGAGTGTGTCCTGTTTTATGTAATAATTATCACAATTAATATACAAATGAATTATATCAAAGCTAATCATCTCAATATACTTGATGGCCTTCTTATGTGCAAGGGAAATCTGACCCTAGTTGAACCTTCAATTCATTTACTAGTAATACACCCAACTATTACACCAAATCCTACAACATATCTTATCTAGAGTATAGTAGACAATAGCCACAAGAATGATGCATACAACCCTTGATTACAACATTGGTGTTTTTACCGAGGCATTTCAGCTCAAAAAGCTCATTTTCTGCCCTCAACTAAACTCTTTCCACACACATATGTTATTACTGGCAGCCTGAGAGAAGGGAATTTCGACCAAACCTCTCTAACAGGTTACACAATGCTCCAAGTGACCGCCCTGCAATCAATACCATTGAAATGTCATCACAAAGCACATATACAGAACACCAAAATGATATCCATGGACCATACAAAGTAAGGCAATTAACATATTTAAAGCACATGCTCAGAGTCCTGCACAACATCTAGGCAAGCATTGCTGTGTTCCACAGTAAATATCTCTCAAATGACCTGAACATTGAATAAGAGTCAAAGAGAATATGAAAAGTAATATGCATGACTAAACAAGGAAGTACCCTAAAAGAGCAAACCTTCGGACAGTATTACACAACATTCTACAAAAATTGCTAAATGCCCTCCCTTGGGACTTGATATGCATTGAGAAACAACCCAAAGTAATCAATATCATTAAAATGTTATTAGAGAGAACATATGCAAAACACCAAAACGATATCCATGGACCATAACAGATAATTTTGACATCTGAAATCAGGCAGAAACATAATCTGCTGAAAGGCATAGCCTGAAGTAATATGGATGACAAGTAAGGCAATTAACATCTTTAAAGCACATGTTCAGAGTCCTACACAACTTCTAGGAAAGCATTGCTGCGTTCTACAGCAATTATCTCCCAAATGACGTGAACATTGAGTAAGAGTCCCAAGAGAATATGAAAACTAATATGCATGACTAAACAAGGCTCTACCCTAAAAGAGCAAACCTTCAGGCAGTCCACAACGTTCTACGAACATTTCTGAATGTCCTCCCTTGGCACTTTATATGCATTCAGTAACAACCCAAAGCAATGGCTTGAAAGTGATAAAATGACCAAGGAAACAACTCCTAAGAGGATAGATCTTTAGAATCTTTTTGCATACAAACATTGTTGCACTTCCACACCAAAATGCACATTTATGAAAGCCCAGAGAAACAAAAAGAAGTAGTACGGGGAGCTAAAATGAAACAATTCCTCATAGATCTGCAACTTTTCTACAAGATTTACCACATTTGGAATTTGTGGAAGCTTTCTGCCTTCGCTGCTGAATCAAACTGAAGAGTATTTCACTAATTGCTGACAAGATAAGTACATCATTACAGGATACAACTTGTGCATAACTAGCTAGGCCAGTCTACAGTGAGAAGCATATGAAATTGACAAATTGCCAGAAGAAACTTCTCCATACTAAAAATGAAAAATTCAGGCTTCCCACCCAAAAATGAAATGAGCTAATGTTGTAAGGAGGAACAAAGCATCACTGAGCATAAAGAATTCACCAAAGTAGAAACATATGATATGAGCAACTCTGAACTATGACCAATCCCATGGCAAATCAGAGTAGAGTTGACCCAGGATGGAGTCAGAGATTCACTAAATCTATGGCTGAAGGAATCATGCTAGAGAACTGAGCCTAGAAAATTATCTCAAAGTATGAGCACACAGTTTTGGCACACATCAGAATCACAATCCAGCACTGTGTTATGGGCGTGCTTAAAGCCATGCTTTCAAGCACTCCAACCCGCTTGCACTATCCAGAATTTTGGTCGCATTTAAATTTGTTGCACTACTTTGGCACGTGCTTTTAGTCCCAGTCACACCCAGATCAATTCAGCACAGGTGCACTGATGTGGATGGACATCTCAATAAACGGTTACACGTGGAAACCCAACAATCATAACAGATCACGGTTTTCATCTCTGTCTCTTCATCTTTCCAACACTCATACAATAATTTACTTTTGTATATGAACAGAAGGGACATGAAATACTTCCACCTTCCCTTGGGCTGTATTGTTTATGATAGTAAAAGGGTCAAGTTGATTTCATTCAGGTAGTTGACTGAGGGATAGTTAGTGGTGATGTAAAGCTTCATGTTGTTCATACAATGTTGTACAGACTTATTCTTTAAATGAGAATTTGGAGTTGAGCCCCTGCCCAATTTATTATGTCAGTTGTATATGTTGTTTCTTCAAATCATTATGTTTGTCTGAATTGCTTAAGTAATTGCTGCACCATTATTTAGGGACTGTGTATGTAGGATTAATTCATTGTAGTTGTTGTGGATGTGCAGTTTCTGCTAGCGTGCAATTGGGATCAAGTTGGTGTCAGAGAATTGTTTTGCAAGAAGTTGCTGGAGATTATACATAGTTTATGGAAAAGACTCGTTCTCAGAGAAAGAAAGAAATGGAGGAAGAAATGCAGAGTCACATTGAACTACTCAAAGCTAACGTTTGCCAATATGAATATGAAGGTTGAGTCTATGGATGGAAAACTGACTTATATGGCCAATTTGCAACAGAATTTAACATCCCATGTCGCAACTTTACAGGCTGCTATCCACTAGAAACCCTTTAGAAGTAATTCCCAACTCAAAATCAAGTAGTATTGGAGGAGGCTCACTAATGAATCTGGGTTCCTCTCTCAAACTGGAAACCAAGGTCGAGATTTGACAATTGGCTGAAGTAGTTGGATTCCTTTTATGAAGTACAGTAATTCACATATGAAGCTAAAGTTGCCTTCGCAAAGTTGTGTATGCGCAAAGAAGCTTTGCTATGTGAGAATTTATGTGATCACAGATTGACCCTCAGCACCACACAAGCCATGACATGGAACGAATTCAAAATCACTACCAAGAATAAATTCTATCCTGCCAATTATTATAAGGGACAACAACAATAGTGGCAATACCTGCGATAGAGATCCAACCAAATAGTAAATGCCTACATCCAGAAGTTCAACCACTATACAATTCAGCGAAGGGTGATGGGCCAGAAAGCAAAACTAGCAACCACGTTCCTTGGTGGACTAATTGTACCAATTTAGAAAGAGCTTGAGATGCTCAACATGTGCACTCTTGAATATGCCTGTAGAAAAGCTGGGTTAGCAGAGGCTACAAACAATTGGAGGAAGCTTAATAATGTTGTTGGTGCTAATTCAATTAGGACAAGAAGACTGTTGCAAAAGATGGTATGACCAAGAAGCCATTCAGCGACATTGTGCAGCAGAAGACCAACTCCAAGTCTCCGAAGGAAGGACATAGCACATTGAGAAAGAAGAATGTTCCCTTTTGCCACTATCATAAGTGCAAAGGACATTCCAAGGATGGATGTTGGACGCTCCATTCTAGAGAAGCACCAAAAGTCAACCACGATACCCAAGGAGTGAAATAGATATCAATACCTAACAGCACAATGGAATGCATCTCTTTGATGGCAATTGTGCATCCTAGTCACACAGCTGGAAACTATTCTCCATTAAGATCCAACTCAAGAAGGAGCTTGTGACTGTAGTGTTTGAAACTAGCAACCAATGAGATTTCATCTCAGAAGCAGTGATAAAGAAGCATAATCTACCTACAATCACACATCCTAAACCCTACCCCTTGGTTTTGCTTAGCAAAAACAAGGACTCGCTGGACAGGCAAGTGCAAAAGTGAAGTACACCATCTCAATAGACAATGTAGATGAAGTGGAGTTCAATGTTGTTTCGTTAGATGTGTGTGGTATGATATTCAACTATCCATATCTCTGGGATCGAGATGCAATCTATCATCAATGCCTAAACCAATACAGACTTGTCAAAGATGGCCAAGCATATTCAATGACAAGACAAAAATATCCAACGCCCTTGGTGTTCATTCAACCACTAAAGGCTAGAGACTAATAAAAAGCATCAAGACAGTTTTCTTTGATAGCCATATGGGCATATAGAAGGAGTGTCACTCTCCAATCAACACCAAGACCCCAAGGCCTTGTTGCATGTGGATCCAACACAATATGAGAAGTTAGAAGAACAGAAGAAGTTGGACAAGTTATTGTAGTGCTATTTTGAGTTGTTACGGGAACTACATATAATGCCTCCAAGCCACACAATCAAACACTTTATTGAGTTGCAACAAGTTTTTGTTCTATCAAATGAGGCACTATGCAGGGCTTCATTGTTGGAAAACAAGGAGATCAGAAGGCAGATACAAGAGTTGTTGAACAATGGCCAAATACGACCCAACTCATTCAATGCTTCGTGGAAACTGCCATTTTGTTTTGGTTCCAAAGAAGGATGGCACATGGAGAATGTGTGGAATATTCTTTCTTGAATAGTATCACCATCAAGAAATGGCATTCGTTGTTGTGCATCAACAACCTAATTGATTACATTCATGAAGCTAATTACATTAGTAAGATCAACCTAAAGTCTGGTGACCGCTAGATCTGTATCAAGCCCGAAGATACATGGAAGACAACCTTCGAGCCACAACAAGGATTGTTTGAATGGTTGGTGAAGTCATTCGATATGATTTATGCACCTATAACATTCACAAGGATGTTGAACAAAGTGCTCACACTGTATCTTAACTATTTTGAGATTGTGTACTTGAACAACATGCTAGTTTTTAGTAAACCCTGGGAGAACCATTTGAAGCACTTGGACCAAGTATTCTCAATATTATAACTAGAGAAGGAATTGTCAATATGAAGAAGCATACATTCAAGTAGACAAAACTAGTGTATCTTGGATTTTGCATGAACCAAGATGTATTCAACATTGCTCTAATAAAGATTACAGCCATTGCCAACTGACCACTGCCAAAGAACATTCACAACGTACAAAGCTTCATAGGAATGGCGAATTATCTAATAAGAATATTTCTTATGTAGTTTTCCCATGTCATGTACCTTCTTAATGCACTAAATCGTGACCAATTCAGTTTTAGTTGGGGTATTGAACACAAGAAGAATTGTTCAAAGAGATCGAGTTTCAAGTTGTGACTACTCCTATTCTTGCCTTACTCGACATTCAACAAGCCTTCAATATCAACGTGGATTCCTATGAACATGCCATGGGTGCAACATTGATGCAACACCAAAGAACCCTTGCACACCACTCCAAGACTTTTTCAAGCATTCTTAATTATGCAATGTATGACCAAGAGATGTACACATTGGTTTAGGCAGCACAGCATTGTAGACATTATTTGCTTGGAAAAGAGATTGTCATTCATAGCAACCATAAGCCTCACCAATCCTTTGAACATTGAGCAAGATCAAGAATGCACACCATATTAAGTGGATCAGCTATTTGCATTGTGATTAAGTACCAGAAAGAAAGAACAAGTAAACTAGCAGATTACCTATTGCGACCACCAATTGTCGGATTGATAGTATCGACACAATTTCAATAGTTTGTTTAAGAGAAGCTTACATACATTATCTAGACTTCACATGCGGATATGAAGTCCTACAAAACTCTTGGATAACCCCACCAGATGAAGAGTTCTGCAACTACCTACTAAAGAATGGGATTCTATGCAACTTGAATGTTATTCTTGTTCCCCGAGGAGATCACAAATTAAAGTTTTTGCACAAAGCACACTATTCTGAAATTTAAGGACACTTTAGAGTGGAGAAGACGACAATAAATTTGCAAAGGTATTTCTACTCACCAAAGATAGTGCAAATGGTAGAGAAGTTCATAATAAATTGTTCCCTCCATAGCATTTCAAAGCCAGCACATCAAAAGTTGGGAAACTATATTCCACTTCAGATCCCAAGTAGACCATGGGAGTCAATTTCAATGGATTTCCTTGGAGGTTTGTTGACAACCAATAGAGGCAATGACTATATGATGCTAGTTGTGGACCGCTCAATAAAATGACTATGATAATACCTTGCAAGAAGACAATTTCAATGCAACAAACCATACAATTGTTTATTGAAAGAGTTTGGATGCACTTTAGCTTACCGTCATTGATCATCTCATATCACCAGAATAGATTTCTCGGCTACTTTTGGCAAGGGTTGTGAGGATTGATGGACACCAAGCTAAAGAGAACAACTTCCTTCCATCCTCGGACCACTGGTCAAATAGAGGTACTAAATCATACCATACTTCAATTGTTAAGCATTTTTAACCATTAACCTCCAAACACATGGGATGCCAACACGCCATATGTGCAACACATTTATAATTGCACACTACATAGCACAACATGCACTTCACCTTTTGAAGCATGATTATAAATGTGTTACACATGTGGCATGTTGGCATCTCATGTCTCTGGAGGTTTATGGTTAAAAATGGGTAACAATCGCACACTACATAGCACGGCATGAACTTCACCTTTTGAAGTGTGTCTGGTATTTTTTTAGACAGATCAATTAGCCGTTTTGGGTCCTATCCCCAAGGCAACAACAATAAAAGAGGTCATTGCACATGGGCAAGCAATAAGGTTTATAGACAACATCTAGAAGATTTGTGGTCAAGATCAAGAAGCTTTGCACAAGAGTTGACAAAAACACAAGGCCATGCATGATCAACAATGCACATATCATCAATTCCGTGCACGAGATAAAATTTGGGTTTGCCTCAAAAGGAGCACTTTAAGGAGAGAGAGAGGGATATGAAACCACTCAAATATGTCTCATACACCATCATCAAGCAAATTGGAGAAAATGCATTCAAGTTGGACTTACCACCCTACATGAGCATTCATCTAGTCTTCAACGCGAATTACCTAAAGCTATACAAGCCATCAATGATGGATGATGATGAAAAAGAATTTATCACGCTTGCTCCAGAAGTGTAAGTTGTTGAAGTTAACGCAAAGTTGGAAGTAGACATAGTTCTACAATGCACAAAGAGCAGGCAACTAGATGTGAACCTTGAAACTTTATTAAATGGAGCCAAAAGGGCAATCACCCCAAGCTGACAAGTGGTACACCTTGGAGAAAATGCAAGCTAAGTTTCCCTAACTGGCAAGATAATCCATCCAACTCCTAAGTGGGAAAGTTGTATCCCAAATGGAGACAAAGATCAACCAAGTCCATGACCATAGGATTCATGCTAAGCAAAGGATCAACATAGAAAATTGTCTAAGCATGAGCATGTAGTGTTTTGGCATGCATCAGAGAGACAATCCAATGTTGTGTTGTGGATGTGCTTATGTTTGAGTGGTGCTTTCCAACAATGTAACCCGTTCATGCTATTTAGAATTTTGATCATGCTTAAATTTGTTGTGCTACCTTGGCACGTGATTTTCGTCACAGCCACACATAACTGAGTTCAGCACCAGTGGCATGTGATTTTCGTCACAATCACACTAAACTCAGTTCAACACCAATGAGCATAAATGAGCTAATATTCTAAGGTGTTACAAAGCATAAATGTGCATTGAGGGATGGCTTAAGTAGAACATATGGTATGAGTGAACTCTGAACTATGACCAAATCAGGGCCAAATCAGACCAGAATAGATCAATCTTCTTGACACGCCGGCGAGTGAAGATTGGGTTGCATTAGGAATGGACACAACATCCTTGTGTGTGCATGTACACACACAACTAGCTTGATGAGTCTACACCAAGATAAGTATGTGAATTTGCGAAGTCACCAACAAAGAATTCCCATTATTGCAAAAGAAAATAAAAAATGCAGACTTCCAAACAAGAAATGAAATGAGTTAATGTTCTAAGGGGGCTACAAAGCATCATTATGTATCAGGGATTGGCCTAAAGTATAGATGTAAGATAATAGAGCCGAATCAGAGCAGATCAGTCTTCTTAACATGAAGATTGGATTGCAGTAGGGATCGACATTGGATACAAATGCCTCACTCAATCACACACACACACGCGAAATACAGGCTTCCCAAGCAGAAATCAAATGAACTAATGTTGTGAGGAGGAACAAAGGATCACTGTGGATAAGGGATTGGCTAAGTAGAAAGTTGAAACATGCAGTATGACTAAACTATGACCAAATGAAAGCCAAATCATAGTATAGTATATCGAACTTCTTAACATGGCTGCCTGTGAAGATTGCATTGCAGTGGGAATGAATAATATTTCTGAACACATACAAACTCACAAATCCAAATGCAGTCTTCCCAGCTATAGATGAAAAGAGTTGATGCTATAAGGGAGAAAGTAATAAACAGTGTGCATCAGAAATTGGCATGCCTAGGTACTAAAAACATATCATAAGATTAAACCCTGATTGAGAAACAAATTGAGGCTAATTAAGAAGAGAGTGGGGGAGTCTTCTTAACATGTTAGTCCGTGAAGAATGTATACTAATTAATGCCTAGCACATACACCCTCACAAATCCAAAATGTAAGCTTCCCAGCCATAGATGGTACAAGTAGATGCTATAAGGGAGAAACGAAGAAACAGCGTGCATCAGAAACTGGCCCAAGTAAGGTATTTGAAATGTTTGGTAAGAGGAAGCCCTGATCGAGAGACAAACTGGGGCCAAAACAGAATAGGGTAGAGGAGTCTTCTTAACCTGGTAGTCCATGAAGAATGTACATTGTATGCTAATACCTAACACATACACTCACAAATCTAAAAATGCGGGCATCCCAGCCATAAATGGAATGAGTTGATGCTATGGCAGAGCAACAAAGGAATGGCGTGCATCAGAAATTGACCGTAGTAGGTACTAAAACATACAATAGGAGTATACCCTGAACAAGAAACAAATTGAGGCCGAAACAGAATAGAGTAGAGGAGTCTTCTTAACCTGACAGTCCATGAAGACTGAATTCCTTAGAAATGGACACACACACAAAATGCACAAAATGCACAAATTATGTTACTGGACTGGTTGCCAAAAGAGAGAGGGTCGAGCAGATTTTATAGTCGTAGAAGCTGCTCCAAGACACCATGAGATAGGCTATTCTACTGTTTCACACACACCCACACAACACATTCCATAGAGACGAGAAAAGGTCAAGTAAGAAAGCATACTCATCCCACAACCAATCAATCATTATATTAGTAGGAGACACCGCATATGTTGGGATTTATACATGGTATCACATGAAAATTTAGAAAGCATACTCATCCCACAATCATCCCACAACCAATGAACCATTAAGCAGACTCATCCCACAACCAATGAACCCATTATATTAGTGGGAGACACCACATATATTGGGATTTATAGATGGTGTCACATGAAAATTTCCTCAATTGGGAAGTCGTCCCCTTTTCACAGGGTAATTAGGCATTCCCAATATAGTTCTTACTGCATCAATTTTACAATTCAATGCTGGGAATGGCTTACCTTTACTTGGCTTCTTGGTTTCCTCAACCTCCTTCTGCTCTTCTTCCAGCTTTCTACCCTTAACATGGCGGCTTGCTGCTTCTTGTGGTGGGAACAGGACCTTATCGATGCCCTGAACAGAGATTCTGCCATCAACGTAAATATCATGATCATATAGGTGGGCAGTAGTCTCTCCATGCCCAAACATGACAGTCCCATCTGCTTCCTGCGTGACCATCTTATGAGGGATCCTAAGAGTATCGTACTTGACCTTACCGAACCTCCTCACAGCAGTATACAAGCTCTCCTCAGTCTGATACTCTGGGATAACGTGATAATACACGATCTGCTCCGGAGCACCCGGTTCGCTCAGCTGATCTGTGGTGAGTTCCCCCATTGCCTCATCATTGGGTGCCAGGACAGTGATGCGGTAACCCTCTGAAACAAGCTTAGCCATCTCAGATGCCAAGGAGGTCAAGTTCACCAATATATCAGCCATCTCATTGTAGCCACCATAAAGCATCAATGTGTGAATGAAGTCCTTGACCTGGCTCTCCCCATCAAACCAATGGTGCCCAGAAGAAGGACCCGGTGCAGGTGCAGGTGCCAACGAAGGCCCCGGGGCCAAGGCATAGTATATTGAATGCACTGGAGGACTAGAATAAAGCTTGAGCCCTGGGCCTGAAACTGACTTTTTCTGATATGGGCCATCAACCACAGGTGACCCCTCGGGCTTCACAGCCAACACCACCCCACTCCTCCATGCATTGAAATCATCCTGCACTGACTTGGGCACCAGGACTCTATCAATGCCATGAATGACCCCATCTGGCCTCACCACAGCATTGGGATGAATCACAGCCCCCAGATCTACTTTTCTCCCATCCCCATTCACCTCAAACTTGAGCCCATCTCTGTTGAGAGCATGATGGGTTTCATTCCCCCATTCCTCCGCCACAATCCTCCTCGGCACCACATGGTACTGAAGCAAACGCTGCAGGGACCTCAGGTTTCCAGGCTCGTGCAGGAACCGCTTGAACTCTGGATCCAAATTCTTCTCCAGAAATACATTGTTGGGAGCAAAAATCGTAATGTTGCTGCTTCCCACCGCCTCCTCCAATGGCTGCAGCAGCAGGGCCTTCTCCACCAGCTCTGCAAGTTCAGTGTAATGCGAATCCAGCAATGCTACAAGTACTGAATTTGAACTTATTGCAGAGACCTGTGATGATGAATTCTGCTTGCCCGCATGCTTATTCTGCAGTGACTTCGCTGTGGATCCTGTAATGGCGAGGATTAATAACAGATACAATACAAAACTACACCATTTTACACGATCCATCACTTGGGCATTCAATGGGCATTCAAGAGAACTGGAAGATTGCACTTTTCACAAAGGATGTCTCAGTTTAAACTCGAGTTTTAGCACAATCAGAGGCGAGGAATCGCAAACAGTAGCAATGCAAGAACACATGGGTAGAAATGAAACTCAAATTCATGTTAAATTCCCCTCAAGTACAGTTTCCAAAGCATGAGGAAGCAGGGGCTTCCCCGTGACTTACCTTGTACTGAAAGCGAAGCTAGGAGATGTGTGGTGCGTTAGGTTCGATGTTTTACTGTGGTAGGGGTCTAATTTTAACCTCCGATGTCGATGTTGGACAGCGATATGGGTTATGAGGGTAGAATAACGAGCATTTCATTTTTAAATTATAATTTAAAAGGTTTGCGAGCAATCTGAATTTCTACAAATTTTCCAATTATACTATATATAACTGGAATTAACATCGAATGTTTATTGATTTGTCAAATTCCAAGCTTGGATCATCATAAATTCGACAATTTGACTGCTTGATATCAACCCCCTTGGGTGAAATAGGGTTGTCAAATCGGATTTATGCGTAATTAGAAAGTTGTTTTTAACTCAATTGTTGTTGCTCGACAGCGAGTAGATGTGAAATCGGGTGAAGTGCGACTGTCGAGTCGGATTTACGCGTAGATTTTGGTAACAAGAAAGTTGTGAGATCTTTGTTAAAGTGATGTGCCGACATTCGTGTCCACCTACCGTCCCTCTGCGACGGCCTGCCAACCGGAGGTTTAGCAGGTACTCGATCGACTGCCACGTCATCTGTTCGAGATACATATTTGAGTTGCGTTGCCACTCTCATGTTTTTCTACCATTTGTATACCAAACATGCAATTCCCATACCAAATGCCTTATTAGATGCTTTTTTGGTTTTAGTGGTGGTGGTGAGCTCACTAGGGAACACTCCACTTTATTCTCTTCACTTTTTTTTTTTTTCAATGTTGTTCTTTACTTTCAATTTTCAACCCTGGGTCACCCTCTTTTCCATGTTCAGTCAAGCATGCTAGTGTATATGGATACATTTTCAATTTTTTGGTTCTAGATGAGGGTGTGGATGTGTGTGTTTGCCTGTGTTGTGGGTTAAATTGTAATTTTTGAAAATAGATAATTTAACATTTTCAATATATTATTGAAGTTGTCAATTTTTTATGTTGTTGACAAATGGTGTAGTACTCATCATTTGTTATTGAAGCAGTCATTATTGTAATTATTGCTATATAGTCTTGTGTGTAGAAAGTTGATGTAAGAAAGGAGTAAATTTCAAAGTAAAATCTATTTCAAGATGTAGTCTTGTGTGTAGAAAGTTGATGTAAGAAAGGAGTAAATTTCAAAGTAAAATCTATTTCAAGATGTCAAACATGGTGTATCCGTTTATTATTATATTGTTTATTATTTTTTTACTCACACAACGTGTCACACAAAAGAGGAARGAAGATTGAACAAGCATACATATATTTATCCTACAACCAATGAATCATTATATTAGTGGGAAGGTCACTATATTAGTGGGAAGGTCACTATTCTATAGATACCCCATTAATGTAACAACTCTAATATATTGGGAGGTATGCTATACTTTATCGCGGACAAAAACCTCACAATCAATACAAAATTGCACACAAAAAGAAAGGATAAGTTGATGTGAAAGTTTTATATTAATTTACACCAATTTTTTTATTTTTTTTATTTTTACATGGTAAAATGTGTACTTTTATCTAGGAGGTGTAAGGGTCAATTTTTTAAGATATTTATATTCATAAAATTAGATTTCATAATTCTTTCTATTTCATATTGCCATGTACGTATCCCCTTTATAGCCTTGTCAAGGGACTCGGATATTTTTTTTTTCTTTCCATTATCCTTAAACCTTTGAGGCTTCTTAATTTTTTTTACATTTGAATGAAGGCTTCTTAATTTTTTTACATTCGTATGAATGCCCATTGCATGGGTTGTAGACCACACGCAACACCCCTTTTTAACTTTATTGGGCTAGACTTTTGAATGAACCTTCATTGGGCTATTGCTTCAAACATCATACAACATTTCGTCATCGACCCTAATCGAAAGATCTCCTACCCTTTCAAAATATCGAAAGATGTCATAGGTACTTTTGAAAGATCATCTTGATAGGCCATTGGGCACTTTCGAAAGATAGGCATTATAGACCATTGGACGCTTTTGAAAGGTTGGTCATCCAACCTCTTCGAATTTTTATCCCACTTCATAAACAATGAGCTAAAAGGCCATGGGCCTTATTCAAATGCAATACTTTGAATGTAACCAACTTGAGTCAATTCAAAAGAATATCTTTTGAATGCCCTTGATAGGCCATCAAGCCTCAAATGTCTCCAATTGGCCACCAAGCCCTTTCAAAATATGGTCATATACCACTTTTGAAATAATTATCCAATAGGCCATTGGGTCTTTCTTTGGAAATCCCCCCATCCTTTGAAGAAATAAAGCAATCAAAGGCCATCGGGCTAAGATGGCCCATCGGCCATAATCTAAAGAAACCCTTTGAAATACACTAAGGGACTATTGACTACCACTTGGAAAGAACACTTCAAATTAACAGAGGCTAAAATAGCCACCAACAAAGTTAACACTTCTAAATTGGCAAAAGGCCTGAACTTTGGAAAATAAACATGCTCACAAGCTTTCACCCAATGCCATGTTGAATTTTGGCCTTCAGCCACGCCAACCTGCAAGGGTACTTCAAACTAAACACCATTGAAGTTTGAATGCACACATAATAGCAAATGCACAATGTAAATTCAAACTAAATAAGTCTAAGGTTGTTTGAATTCCATAAATACATTCATCTAACTTGTTAGCAAAGCTAGCATGCAGCATCATGCATTCATGACTTCCATTCCAACTTCACACATAAGCAAAAAATAGCTTAACCTTTATAATCATAAACAAAAATTTAGCATAGAGATAGAACACTTATCTTTGAACAAGTTGGTCTAAGGAAACTGGCCATTGACGAGCAATTTTCCACCCAACCATAAGCAATCCTTTGTGGATGCTACCCCCAAGTTGACTACAAGGCCGGAGAGAAGGAAACATGTTAAGGACTCTCAAGTCACACCCCCAACCCAATTGTTCTCAAGCTCAACCAAACTATTCAACATAGAACTCTCCAAGTAACCTTCTCACCACCTAGCCATGGCATTCCATTCAATTGCCCCACACAACATTAGGAATATACCCTTTCTCTATTAAACAGTGTGTCAAGAGTACTAGAAGGCCTTTCGTTTCTTTAATCAATAGTCCCTAAAGAAAACCTTCTCCCTCTTTAGTGTTCTCAATGTGTGCAAAAGGAGTCCAAACTACTATATGCCTTCAAGATCAACCTAGTAGAGTCATGTTTTATCTCTTGAGCAATAATATACAAGGAATAGGAATGGTTTCTTATCAACTTGGCCTCTATGTTCCATTATAACCTTCCATCTCTCTCTATGGCTCACCATCTTCTCTTCCTTAGCTTCCCTTGTTCACTTATCGATTCGAATTACAATCTTTAGTGTGAGAATGGTTGGGAGTGTCGCATGGGAATGCATGAGCGAATGAAAGAATTGATGATAAGATAGGATGCATGGTAGTGGTTGAACAAATGAACAAGTCCCTTTGTATTTGCATGAAGAGAGTGCACGGAAAAAGAGAGGGTTCAAATTTCCATGTGGTTCAATCTCCTATGGAGATGGGATCTTTTATATTCCTTAATGCTTGTACTCAATCCCCATGCCCTCATAACTATGGCAGGTGGACCTCCTTATCAACCACCACCTATATTCAATGGTTGGTGGTTGGGGTTTTTAATAAAGCACATGGTGAAAAGATGAAGGTTATGTGACTTATGCAACTTAGGAAAATTAAGATTATTTGTTATCTCGTTGGACCCCCTTTCCTCTTCCTCTCTAGTGGACTTATAACCCCTCTCATTCTCTTAGCAACCTACCTTGGACCTTTATATTAATTTTTAAAATAATATTAACATATATTGTGAATATCGTCGCAAGTCTACCACATGGTATATTGGAAACATATTTATCGAAAATACATGCCTAGACATTAGTAGTTGGGCCTTGGCCTTGAGCTTCACACTATGAATTCATGCAAGACATTTACACCATTTACACATGGGATCATTCATATAACTTGACTCCCGTCATTATGTCCACTTATTTACAATTCCATCCAAAACATCCAAAAGGTCAAACTGGGATATTATAAAAATGGACAATTGAAAGAAATAAATGAATGAAAGCATCACCTACCCTTTCTTCCATTCTGCCTTTAAGTGTTACATTAGCCCAAGCTTGATCACTTAGGCATTCATTGGCTTGCTAATCAATAATAACATTTGGACATTTTCAAAGTTTAATATGGAAACCTTGTGCAATTATTTTTGTTCTGAGTGTATCAGATTAGTAGCTTAGTCCAATAGTAGTAGGAGAGTAGTTACCAGGTAGACATAAGACCTGGGATTGAACACCTCATAAATATCATTTTAGAAGAGAATTAGTATAGGAAACGAGACGTCAATTGAGAATTCTAACAACTCTAAGGAATCAAAGAGGAGAGGGTTTCAAAGAGTTGGTTCCCTTGTTTGGTTTGAGGTATCGTGTGGAGAATTATCTTTCAAAAGGCATATAATAAGCTTCCAAGAGTTACTTAGTTTCCACCCATTTTCAATATTGAGATTATTGAAGTCTTTTTCGATTTCATCAGCTCCTTTAATGTGTCTTCTTGTGTAATAATCTACTATACCAATGAGCATCGTGTCCTCTATGTAAGTATGATGTTTTAACGCATGATAATACTCAACGAATGCAAATTTATTAGTGAGCTCATTTGCAATATCTGCACCATGTTTCTTTATCTAGTTTTCACTAAGCAATCAATGTTGTCAATGTATACCTTACCACAAGAACATAGAAATGAATAAACTAATTTTTGTTGCTTGTGATCAATGTTATCCTTAGTTGAGTCAAGCATATTCTTTAAGGTATTCTGGGTGTAAAGGAGATCCTTATATTCTTTGTTTATTCTTTTTTTTTCTAGGTTACAAAGCTCAAGGGAAACCCTTGAGTGCTTCCCCTCATTTCAAGGATGGCACCCAAGATAAATCCTAGAATCTTCAGGGCACAAGGCTTGTCAACAACATGGATTGAAGCCATTACAACAATATACTCACTATGAACTCAACATGTCACTCGTGGGAATTGAACCTGGATGGGGAGGATAACAATCATTCCTCCCAACTACCCGAGCTAAACTCAATTGACATATTCTTTATTTTCAAACCCCTTGATATTTTAGCAATAATTCCATGGATATATAGTAACATGAATGCCTTTCTGTTATCATTATTCATCCTCCTACTGTGCACACTACTTTCATCGCGTTGCAAGACTTTATTTATTTGTCTCTTGTAGTATCCATTTCTTTCAAAAACCTTCGAAAGATGTTCTAGTTCTTGCTCAAGGTGCTCCTTGTCAGAGATTTTATGACCCTAGTTACTAGAGTATTTAACATCATGGTATTTTGGGTTGGATGATGGTCAGAATTAGCATGAAGATACTTATTAGTGTGAGCCTTTATTTTGGTAAACTTGATTCACCATGAAACATCTAGGTTCACTGTGATTAGGAAACATCTGGGTTCATGGTGATTAGGATGCCCAAGAATGATAGATAATTGTTTTGAACGACTTCCATCATGAATTTTATATTCTTGAATTGGCTCTCTAGGTGATTTAGTAAGACGTCCACCCTCTCCCTTTGATGGGGCCATATGACATTTGTGTCATCCACGAACCTCTTCTACTATTTTGGTTTGAGCGGAAAGGTGTCAATGGAATTCTCTTTGAAGTGTTCCATGTAAACATCAACCATCATCGTTAAAGGAAGAGAACCCATAACTACACCATATGTTTGCTCATATATGTCACCATGAAGGCTAAAATAAGTGGATTCAGGCACATTTTTACCAAGTTAATTGTCTTGTCATCCATGATCTTTAATATCACTTTAACAATATTGTCAATCAAAACTTTAGTGTAGAAAGATGCAACATCAAAACTAACCATAATATCACTTACATTCACTCTCAATGATTTGGATCGACAAAATCAACCAAATCCTTGATGCAAGGTTGTGTGTGGCCTACTAAAAGCTTAAGCTTCCTAGCAAGGAATTTAGGTGAGTTTGTATGTTTGTGACCTAATTGTGTTTATGATGGGTCTCGATGATACATCTTCTAGAATATCTAGAGTGAGCCATTTCTTTGTATCAATATTTAAGGAGGAGTTTTTTAGTGCCCTAGTGATCTCTTTTGTAATTCCATTACTTGAATCCTATAAGTTCAAACCTTTCTCCAGAACTTTAATAAAGGTTGTGTCCAGGTTTAGTTTAGATAGGTTCACAACACTGATCTTTTCATCATTGTCCTTGGGCCACATTTGTTTTTTTTTACCAATTTGTTGCATTTCTTGATTTGTCTCTATGATGTATCCCTAAAAGTTCTTGCCACTTTAATGAGAAATGTGCATTGATTCTCATCCATACTTCAAGGTGAAACTCTCTAGCCAATTTAAGATGTAATTTCAGGGATTTTTCGGACATGTCATCCAATCACCAAAAGTGGTTCTCATGTCATCCAATCATCCAATCAGAAATTTTTAAAGTTGTTCTCACTTCTTTCACTTTTTTATTTGTGCTTTCATTTTAGTTTTTTAGTGTTACCTTAAGTTATGCATCTCATTCATATTGAATTGTAAATACAATAATTTAATTCAATTTTTTAATATTACCTTAAGTTATACATCTCATTCATATTAAGTTATAGATCTCATTCAAATTGAAATGTAAACTTAAGTTATACATCTCATTCATATTGAATTGTAAATACAATAATTTAATTCAATTTTTTAATATTACCTTAAGTTATACATCTCATTCATATTAAGTTATAGATGTCATTCAAATTGAAATGTAAAATGATATAATAATTTAATAAGTTTTTTAATATTACTTTAAGTTATACATCTCATTCATGTTAAGTTATACATCTTATTCATATTGAGTTATACATCTCATTGATATTGAGTTGTAAATTGATACTATAATTTAATTAGTTTTTCTGTATTACTTTAATTTATATATCACATTTATATTGAATTGTAAAATGATACAATAATTTAATTAAATATTAATATTTAGGACTAATCGAATTTGATTAATGAAATTTAGAAAATATAAGTAGCTGATACCTCTGCCAACAACAGAGCGAGACCATTCCACACTTGTTCATCACTTGCCCATTCATTCGAGCAGTGTGGCAGATTCTCGACCCATCGCTCCTGTTCTACTCAACGTGGTCGGGTCCCTATGTTCTTGATTGTTTTCAGCGATGGATCAGTGTCAACAAAACACTTACTCTGTTGCCAGTCTACCTCATTTGGCAGGTCTGGAAGTCCAGGAACTCTGCACTCTTCGACGGGAAGTCTCCTTCTGCACATTATGTGGCTAACACCATTTTAATTAAGGTAGATCTACAACAGACTCAGCCATCATTTATTCCAAAGCGCCGACACCATTTTGCTTATCCTCTTGACAGGGCTGTCGCTTGGTTTGATGGAGCCTCACAACAGAGCGGTTCTCTCTGTGGTGCGGGAGGTAAAATTATGCTTAACACTCACACGTGCTATCGCTGGACTATAAACTGTGGAAATGGATCAAACATGAAGGCTGAACTGATGGGGGCGTGGGTGTCCCTCAACCTGGCAAGACGACTGCACATTGACGAGCTTCTTCTCCTGGGTGACTCCAAAATTATTGTTGACTTGTTGAAGGGACAAGCTGACTTCAAGGTGGCAGCTCTCGAAAGTTGGAAAGAGAGGACCAAAGAGACATCTCACTGTTTTAGAAATCTCTCCGTCACTCACATCTTCAGAGAGGAAAACAGTGAGGCTGACACACTCTCTAAAAAAGCTTTGTACTTGTCCCCGGGCCATTTTTGTTTCACAAAGTGGGAGGATGGTAATGAAGGGCCCACCATCAAAATCAAGTTGTGATTTCTGCCTCTTTGAGTTGGCTCTTGATGCCTATCTTTTGACCAGAAAGTTGTTCCCCTAGTGGATATGTGGCTTTGGTTTGCCGATTTTGTCGTGTATTTATCGATCTACCAGCTGTGTTCATCTTTGAGGCTCTTTTTGTGGAGAACGTCTATGTATATTTTTATATCCTTTTGAATATAAAGAGTATTTTTTCATGTGGAAAAAAGTAGATTGTTAAATAAATTTTATAACTATTTATGAGAAACAAAATATTATAAGAGACAACAAAGTGTACATTATGTGCATTATTTTTCATGATTATAAAACAATAATTATGATACTTAGAGCTAGTGGTTTATTAGTAAAACCCAAATTATGAATTTGATTTACTTAATTGGATTGGGTTCCCTTTGCTTTTCATTAAGGGCTAGTTGGCTCGTTGTTCCATTGACTCTACTCTCAACCATATGCTTCTTACACACATCATTTTCTCAGCCAACCTTGTTGTACCTTTCATTAGATCTTCTTGAAATGCCTATTCTCATTGTTTCATGTGTAAATTCATCTTCTCTTAATTTGCAAGTATGTT
>ML786778.1:425929-465804 GCA_009831015.1 Picea engelmannii | reverse complement strand
ACCCTTCAGTTGCATCCTGAAGGCTATAAGAGCACAATTTCGACCTATGTAAAAGAAGGAGAAATCATTCAACTTTGAGAGAAAAGTTACTCTGGAGAAACTACTTCATATTGAGTATGCATCCCTCTGTCCCTCAAGTCTAAACACAATGTTCATCCCCCGAGCTCTTTCCCTATTGTTGAGAGGACCTCATTGCCTCTTTCCTATGAGCTTGCCTTTGGTGGAGGATTGAAGTGGTGGAGACCCAGTTGGAAGAAACTTGGTTTCTTGGTTTCGAACTGTGCCGACACATAAGTCTGTATCGTTGTCACTTCTGCTGATCAATTATTAATAGAAATACTCCTTTCCCGTCCTATTGATATCTTGCAAATATATGATTATTATCCATGGGCGTGTTTGTAATGTTTATTAATGGATTATGCTATCTGATGTGTTAACCCCTTTTATATTATCACTGTATACTTGCTCTGCTTGTTTGTTGAGAACGTCTTGCAGGTATAAAGATTTGGGTCAAAGTGCTCAATGGTGGAACATCATCAAACGTTGGATCGAGGTAGGCCTCTTTCTTATATTGCACATTAGTTTATATAGCATATGTTGGAATTGAGTTGATTTCTACAGTCATACCTATCTGTTGTGGTTTACCCTTGGCCATAAAGAGTTTTTCCCTTGTAACAAATATACCATCCATAATACTTGATAAAATTAGTAAAAGAAAAATAGGAAAAGAAAATATCTATATTTATAAGAATTTAGAAGAAAAAAGAAGCAAATAATTTTGTTAAGGAATAGAACTATACATGGGTAAAAATAACTTTAGAATAGTTTGATATTAGAAGAGAAAGGAAACAAATATTCTTGTGAAGGAATAATGGTGTATGTTATCGCACATTTTGTACTTACCCAAAGCCAAAGGCAAGTGATCACTAAATTGGCGTAACATGAGGTTGTCCTATCACTGTCACCTAAACAAGACACATCTTTCTCTTTAGGGGTAGTACCCCAGGGGAGACGTCCCCGATGACCTGGGGGTTTGATAAGTCTAAGGTAAGAGTATCAAGAATGTCCCACCCCTCTCATAGGTCACTCTGATCAGAAGTCCCAAAGGTTTTAATAAGATGAAGCAAAGTATTACTTAAGTGTACCTGCCCAAAACAAGACAACAAGAAAAACACTATTTGCAAGTACCAATTGATGTTAGTGCTTCATAAAACCATAGACTTTGAATAAAAGCATCAGCTGATATAAAAGATGAAGCAACATAAATATTTATAACAACAATGTATATATTGTAATATCCTCACAATTATGCCTCAATAAAGCTTCAATAATGACCAAAAATGATAACCTAAAATTGGCAAAATGCTAGTATTTCTCAGAAGCAATAAAGGCAATGTAAAATCAACTTTAAAACTTTCTTTTAAGGTGATTTTGTTGTTGTTATAGATGGTTGTAGCAATATTTTGCAACAAAAGCAAGATAGTTAGTAGGTTAGACCAATCTAAGGTTTGAAATGGTTAGTAAAGATCTTGAAGTAGAAGGTTTAAAGGTTTTTAGTCAATCAATCACTTGTAAGATACAAATTAGTGCCTCTAGGGTAAATGGAGTCACTATTGAAGCGAAAATTCTTGGGGGAAACAAATGATAATGGGTGAGCTAAAGAGAAGAGGGAGGATGGTTGAGGTGTTAGTAACCTAAGGCCTCAATCATCCAAAACCCTAGAAGGAAAAAGTTACTAGGAAGTAGGTAACCCTAGGCCCTAGTGATTTTCCTTCTTCTTTAGCTCAAGCTTGAAATAAAATATGAAAGCTTGATGAAGCAATAGTACTAGAGTGCTACTAAGGTAGGGCTCTAGTATATACTTCAAGGGAGGTGTCTTCTAGCAAAATCAAGTAGGTGAAGAGTTATTAAGAGAAGGAGAATAACATGTGCTTTTCTCCTAGGGTTTCACACTAGCAATTTCATAATCTTATAAATGAACAAGTAAAATATACCATAACCATTCAAAACAAATAAGGATTGCATATTTTTATTTACTTCACCAAGAATAATCTAGTCACAAACCCTAGTTGAAGACTTTCCACCATGAAAATGCAAAAATACACCAATAAAAGCTCTCTCCAAGAGTTGTGCACCACTTAGTTAAGCCAATAAGCCTTAAAAGAGGCTGAATTTCAGACCTCAAACTTGTGTGAGTGAAACATGATTAAAAAATATAAGAGATTTTCCCTTATTTATACAATACAAGTGACCTTTAATTACATTTTAGGTCAAAAAAGGTCGACATGACCAGTTTACATAAAAAAATCCAGTTTTACATAAAAATGACAATTAAAATCCCATTTTCATCTTTTTAGGGTGACATCATGCCCCTCCTAGGGTGACGTTGGGCCCCTCTTGGAACGCTAGGCCTTCAAAGTGAAATGTTGGGGCTCAAAATCCCTCAAAAACTGCCACATGTGCCAACCAAAGCTGTCCTCATGCTTAGAACCCCAACTGGATGACATCAAGGCTCAGAATGATGATGTCAGGGGCCTTCAAGGGTCAACGTCATGGTGGGAGGGAAACACCCCCGTGGGTCCAGGATTGCCAAAGTGCCTCTGGTGGAACATCCTCCCTTTTCTTTGGTGCAAGCCTCTGATATCCCTTGGCCCCTAGCTGGGGTCTCAACATCCATCTGGTGGGATTTTAGCCCTATGGAGGTCCAAGCTAATCATTTCCCCATATGTACCTGTCTGTCGGACACGGTCCTGCAACAACAACAAGTACGCCCTCCATGGGCTCATAAGTCACAGGGATCATATCAATGTCAATCACATCTAATAATCAAGTTACCAAAACATGTGCATCGAACCCCCCTTTTCCCAGACAAGTGCTCAAATACGTTATGTTATTTAACAAGCCAGGTTTGGAGAGGGTCTCAGGATGTCCTATTGGTCTAATTCTCCTCAGGTGTGGGGTGTTTATAGGTGAAGACCAATCTAGGTAATGTAAATGTATGATATGGTGTAGGGGATGTTTGGGCAAGGGGTGCAATGATATCAAGGAAATGTAGGTCTTACCTGTGGGTGCCTCTGTAGAGGGTGAGTTGCACCTTGTCGTGGATGCAAGTGTTTCCTAACCCATTCAATGCTTGTTTACTCTTTGTTTTATTGCTTTTTCTTTCAAGAGAATAGTTGGAGGACACTGCCCTGACGTGGTGACCAGTGGTGACAACGTTACCCATAAGCATTTCACGGAGATGAGAAGGATGGATCGTGATGAGATTCCCTTTCTCTTGGCTATGCCACCAAGAGCCACTACCCTGGCATGGTGATCAGATGAATAGTAGTGTCATATCGCTACATGCCCATGGACCTAATAGGCTCGCTCATGATGAGACCCCCTATCCACCAACTAGGTCTTGAGTTTTATTTATTTTATGGGTCCCCCCCTTTTCTTGCTGAGAGCCTTTTATTGCTTTCTCGGGGATCCTTGGGCAAAGCATCTCAAAGTTTGATCTTGGATTTTAACTTTTTCCAACTACTTTTACCCTTTGGGCCTTTAGCCCCTTCTTCCCACAAGGCAAGGTACAACCCTTACTAGCTTGGAAAACCCAATGCCCGAACCAATGTAGGGGATAGATGAGAGGGAAAATGATGAAAAGTGATAAGTATGGAAGGAATGGATGATGGCCTTTCATAGACCCACCCAGTGGCAACTCATCCCTAAGGGCACCAACTTTCTAGGGCACTCTGTCATCCCCCCCCGGTATGGACAAGTTAAAAGGCATAATTTCCAAGCAAACGTCATGAAGCAAAAGAGAATTAAATGCACACATTCAAATGTTTTTAGGCTCAGAGTGACACATACCATGACACCCTGGATCATTACCTCATGGAGCAAGACCCACTGCTACTTCAGAACTAGGTTGATGGGATGGATGTTGTTGTTGTTGATAGATGGGAGATGTTGAAGAAAGGATGGGCCCTCCAGGGCCAAGCTCAAGTCAATATGGCTCTCGGTACTCCATGTCTAGGACCTCTGGGCCTCAAGACATAATCTCCTTAGTTAATTCTAGGATAGGGGATAACATATGGCTCAAAATCGGGGACATGTGCTCACCGTAGAGCGCATGAGAACCTCAACATGTTTGGTATGACATGTGGCCTACTAGATCACAACAAAATGATCAGTAATATCTTGGGGTGGTGATATCACCCTTGGCTCATATATGATACAATGAAAAGAAAACAATCATATATACAAATGGAAATACAACTACAACTACACTACTCTAGCATGATGTGCAGATGGTATATACAATGAATGCAAATGCCTACCTACTTACCTCTAGCACATTCAATTCCCTGATAGTCTCATTCTCAGTTTGTTTGATATATTTGAGTCTTTTTCGTATCATTTGGATTTCTTCCAATTTAATACCCCATCTCTTGAGAAATGTTTCTTCTAACTGGTCCATAGATGTGATGCTAGCATCAAGGAGATCGTCATACCATTTCCTAGCATTTCCATGAAGAGTGGCAAAGAAAAGTTTCATTGCCAAATCTTCAGCATCATTATTGATAGGGTGGAGTTGAAAGAAAGCCCAAAAATCATCCATGTGATTGTCAGCTCTAACCCCATCACTACCAGTGAATCTAGGGAGCCATTTTTCATACCACGGGGGCATTTGTTGAGGCTATCTCAGGATTTTACTCATGTCTAAGGGTTTGAAATTTCTCGGGTCCCATTGAGAAGCCATAATCGGCTTTGTCATCAGTGGAGTCACCAGATAATCCTTCTAGGTATCATCAAAGAGAAAAGACGGAATCACTCTCGGTGGAGTCGCAAGGTAAGCTTTGTGAAGTAAAGGCTTTGGATAAAGGCTTACCGAAAAAGTGTCATTGAGGAATATTGACTCAGTGTTCCCCGACAGTGGAACCAAAATGTTATCGCGCAATTTTTACTTGCCCAAATCCAAAGGCAAGTGATCACTAAATTGGCGTAACAAGAGGTTCTCCTATCACTATCACCTAAACAAGACACCTCTTTCTTTTTAGGGGTAGTACCCTAGGGGAGACGTCCCTGATGACCTGAGGGTTTGAGAAGGCTAAGGTAAGAGTATCAAGAAAGTCCCACCCCTCTCACAGGTCACTCCAATAAAAAATTCCCAAAGGTTTTAATAAGATGAAGCAAAGTATTACTTAAGTGTATCTGCCCATAACAAGACAACAAAAAAACACAATTTGCAAGTACCAATTGATGTTAGTGCTTCATAAAACCATAGATTTTGAATAAAATCATAAGTTGATATAAAATATGAAGCAACACAAATATTTATAACAACAATGTATATATTGTAATAGCTTCACAATTATGCCTAAATAAAGCTTCAATAATGACCAAAAATGATAACCTAAAATTGGCAAAATGCTAGTATTTGTGAGAAGCAATGTAAAATCAACTTTAAAACTTGCTTTTAAGATGATTTTGCTGATATTATAGATGGTTGTAGCAATATTTTGCAACAACAACAAGATAGTTAGTAGGTTAGTCCAATCTAAGGTTAGAAATGGTTAGTAAAGATCTTGAAGTAGATGGTTTAAAGGTTGTTTTAGTCAATCAATCACTTGTAAGGTACAGACTAGTGCCTCTAGGGTAAATGGAGTCACTATTGTAACAAAAATTCTTGGGGGAAACAAATGATAACGGGTGAGCTAAAGAGAAGAGGGAGGATGGTTGAGGTGTTAGTAACCTAAGGCCTCAATCAACCAAAACCCTAGAAGGAAAAAGTTACTAGGAAGTAGGTAACCCTAGGCCCTAGTGATTTTCCTTCTTCTTTAGGTCAAGCTTGAAATAAAATATGAAATATTGATGAATAAATAGTACTAGAGTGATACTAAGGTAGGGCTCTAGTATATCCTTCAAGGGAGGTGTCTTCTAGCAAAATCAAGTAGGTGAAGAGTTATTAAGAGAAAAACATTAACATGTGATTTTATCCTAGGGTTTCACACTAGCAATTTCATAATCTTATAAATGAACAAGTAAAATATACCATAACCATTCAAAACAAAGAAGGATTGCATATTTCTGCTTACTTCACCAAGTATAATCTAGTCACAAACCCTAGTTGAAGACTTTCCACCATGAAAATTGAAAAATACTCCAATAAAAGCTCCCTCCAAGAGTTGTGCACCACTTAGTTAAGCCAATAAGCCTTAAAAGAGGTCGAATTTCAGACCTCACACTTGTGTGAGTGAAAGATGATTAAAAAATATAAGATATTTTCCCCTTATTTATACAATACAAGTGACCTTTAATTACATTTTAGGTCAAAAAAGGTTGACATGGCCAGTTTACATAAAAAATTCCAGTTTTTCATAAAAATGACAATTAAAACCCTAATTTCATCTTTTTAGGGTGACATCATGCCCCTCCTAGGGTGACGTTGGGCCCCTCTTGGAACACTAGGCCTCCAAAGTGAAACATTGGGGCTCAAAACCCCTCAGCAACTGCCACACGTGCCAATCAAAGTTGTCCTTATGCATAAAGCCCCAACTGGATGATGTCAAGGCTCAGAATGATGACGTCAAGTGGCTTTAAGGGCCAATGTCATGGTGGGAGGGAAACAACCCCCTAGGTCCAAGCCTGCCAAAGTGCCTCTGGTGGAATGTCCTCCCTTTTCTATGGTGCAAGCCTCCAATATCCCTTTGCCCCTGGTTGGGGTCTCAACATCCATCTAGTGGGATTTTAGCCCTATGGAGGTCCTAGCTAATCATCTCCCCATATGTACCTATCCATTGGGCATGGTCCTACATAAAAAAAAAGTATGCCCTCCATGGTCTCATAAGTCACAGGGATCATATCAATGTCAATCACATCTAATAATCAAGTTACCCAAACATGTGCATCGAACCCCCCTTTTCCCAGACAAGTGCTCAAATACGTTATGCTATTTAACAAGCCAGGTTTGGAGAGTGTCTCAAGATTTCCTATTGGGCTAATTCTCCTCAGGTGTGGGGTGTTTCTAGGTGAAGACCAATCTAGGTCATGTAAATGCATGAGATGGTGCAGGGGATGTTTGGGCAAGAGGTGCAGTGATAACATGGAAATGTAGGTCTTACATGTCGGTGCCTATGTAGAGGGTGATATGCACGTTGTCATGGATGTAATTGTTTCTTATCCCATTCCATTCCTTTTTACTCTTTGTTTTATTTCTTTTTATTTCAAGAGAATAATTGGAGGACACTTCCCTGGCGTGGTGACCAGTGGTGACAACGTTACCCACAAGCATTTCATGGAGATGGGAAGGATGGATCGTGATGAGACCCCCTTTCTCTTGGCTATGCCGCCAAGAGCCACTACCCTGGCGCGGTGACCATATGAATAGTAGTGTCATACCGCTACATTCCCATGGACCGAATAAGTTGTCTCATGATGAGACCCCCCATCGACCAACTAGGTCTTGAGTTTTATTTTATTTTATGGGTCCCCCCCTTTTCTTGCTGAGAAGCATTTTATTGCTTTCTTGGGGATCCCTGGGCAAAGCATATCAAGGTTTTATCTTGGATTTTAACTTTTGCCAGCTACGTTTACCCTCTGGGCCTTCAGCCCCTTCTTCTCACAAGGTAATGTACAACTCTTACTAGCTTGGCAAACCCAATGCTCGAACCAATGTAGGGGATAGATAAGAGGGAAAATGATGAAAAGTGACAAGTATGGAAGGAATTGACGATGACCTTTCATAGACCCACCTAGTGGCAACTCATCCTTAAGGGAACCAACTTGCTAGGGCACTTTGTCATCCCCCCCAGGTATGGTTAAGTTAAAAGGCATAATTTCCAAGCAAACGTCATGAATCAAAAGAGAATTAAATGCACATATTCAAATGTTTTGAGAATCAAAGTGACACATACCATGATACCGGGCCGAACTCATTACCTCATGGAGCAAGACCCACTGCTACTTCAGAACCAAGCTAATGGGATGGATGTTGCTGTTGTTGATAGATGAGAGGCGCTGAAGAAAGTATGGGCCCTCTAGGGCCAAGCTCAAGTCAATATGGCTATCGATACTCCCTGTCTAGGACCTGTGGGCCTCAAGACATAATCTCCTTAGTTATCCCTAGGATAGGGGATAACAGTGTACATGGGTAAAAAATAACTTTGGAATAGTTTGATATTAAAAGAGAAAGGAAGCAAATAATTTTGTGAAGGAATAGTGGCGTATATGGGAAAAAAATAACTTTAAATAGTTTGATACTAAAAATGTAATGTTCTACTTAACTCAAACATGAGTTTGGAATAATTTCATATTCATACTGGGGAGAGGTTTTACAAAACATAGCTTAACCTTTAGAATCATAAACAATAATTCGATATAGAGATAGAACACTTATCTTTGAATTAGCTAATCTAAAGAAACTAGCCACCGATGAGCAATTTTCCACCCAATTATAGGCAATCCTTTGTGGATGCCACCTCCAAGCTAGTCACGAGACCATAGTGAAGGAAACAGGACAAGGACTCTCAAGTCATCCACCTAACCCAGTTGCTCTCAAGCTCAGTCAAATTGTTCAACATATAACTCTCCAAGCAACCTTCTCGCCAGCCTAGCCATGGCACTCCATTCCACTACCCCACACAACATCGAGAATATACCATTTCTATGTTAAACACTCCCTCAAGTGCACTAGGAGGAATTTTCTTTCTTTGATCAACAATCCCTCAAGAAACCCTTCTCCCTGTTTAGTGTTCTCAGTGTGTGAAAAAGGAGTCCAATATGTTGTCTGGCTTCATGACCAACCCGATAGAGTCATATCTTAGCTATTGAGAACTCAATGAGAAATAATATACAGTGAATGGGAATAGTTTCCTATTAACCCAACCTCTATGCTCCATTATGACCTTCCATCTCTCTCTCGAGCTCACCACGTTCTCTTCCTTAGCTTCATTTAGTCACTTACCAAATTGAATTACAGTCTTCAGTGCGAGAATGGTTGGGAATTTTTATCGCACAATTTGTATTTGCCCAAATCCCACGACAAGTGAGGGAGATTGGCATAATAAACATGATATCCTATCACTGTCACCTCAATAGGAAATCCCCACTTTTTAGGGATGGATAGAGGTCTAACCCAAGTGAGGCGTCCTTGGTGACCTAAAGGGATGGGTGAGCTAAAGATAAGGATAAAATATACCCCCCTCTCACTGGTCACTCAAGTCAAAAGGCCTTTATGTCTAAAGAGATGAAGCAAATGTAATGGATGAAGTGTACCTTCCCATAACAACAGAACAAGAAAAAATATGGCAGTTTCAAGTACAAAATGATGTTAATGCTTCAATAAGACAATGAACCTTTGAAATATATGATGGCTGATATAAAATTGCAGCAACATGAAAGTTTACAACAACAATAAGTATTTTATAATAGTTGCAAGAAATATGCCTCAAAATTGCTTGAAAAGACAATAAAAAGGTAGCTTTTACTAGGAAAAATGATAATCAATTGTCACAAGCAATTTATAAAGTGTCTAACTAGCATTAAAGGTCAGTTTTGCAGAAAATTTGTAGTGGTTAGATGGATGTAGCATTCTTTTGTAACAACAACAAATATGTTAATGATCTAGGCTAGACTACGGTTAGAGATAGTTAGTAAAAGCTTAAGAGAAGAGTGTTTGGGTGTTTAATCAATCCTTCAATAAGAGAGAGGCTAGAACTAGTGCCTTCTAGGGATTATGGAGTCAAGTGGATGACTTCTTCTAAGGCTGCAAATCAATTTTGATAGTGCACAAAAGTCTAAGAGGGAGAATGCATAGGAGAAGTAGTAACTTAAGTTCACATGTGCACTTTCCTCAAGAAACAAGATACTAGGGTGTAGGCAATTCTAGGCCCTAACACCTTGCTCTCCTTAGGCTTCTTATGGGATAAAAACTTAGGCAAATATAACTAAGTCAAAACCTTAGAGTGATAGAAAACTAGGGCTCTAGGGTTTCACTCGTCACTAGATCAATTCAATGAAAAGCTTGACAAATAGAAAGTAAGAAAGTAGAAATTTAAGTTCCTTACCTCAATCATTAAGTATACCATGCAATTTCATAATCTTGTATGAGCAAATAAAACCATACATAAACCATTCAATAGATGAAAAAAATGCAGATTTTACCTACTTGCACCAAGAATAATCATGAAAATACCATGCAAGATCACCATAAAAGCTTCCAAGATTGATCCAACTTGCAAAAATCAGCCTTATACAAGAGTGCGCCTCACAATTTCAGCCAATAGCCCTTACTAGGGCACAAATTTCAGACCTCTCCTCTTGTGTGAGGAGTTGTGATGTAAAAATGAGAGCATTTTATGTTTATTTATACAAAATTTTGACTTTTAATTAATTTTCAGGTCAAAAAAAGGCCGACCTGGCCAATTTACAATAAAATTCAATTTTGACATAATAAAAATTAATTAGCATCTAAAGACACCTCCAAGGGTGACGTCATGCCCTTCTAGGGTTATGTTGAGGCCTAAAGGTGGAATGTTGAGCCTAAAATGTAGGGCGCTTGGCCTCTAGAGGCCCCAGATGATGCCCACACGTGCCACTAGGCTCATAAATGCCTCCAAAATGAAAACCATAGCTCTGGATGACGTCTAGGGTCATGATGGTGATGTCCAAGGCCCTCAAGGGCCAACTTCCATGTGGAAGAGCAAAGTCCCCCTGGGTCTAGGTCTGCCAGGGTGCCTCCAAAGGCAACGCCCTTCTTTTTCCCGGTGCAAATCTTCAATTTCTTCTTACCCTTGGCTGGGGTTGCAACATCCATCTGTGGGATTTAAGCCCCCATGAAGGTCCAAACTAATCATTCCCTCATGTGTACCTATCCACCGGGAAAGGTCTTGCAACAACAACAAGTACGCCCTCTAGGGGTTCATAAGTCGCAGGGATGATAGCATGTAAATCACATCCAATAATTAAATTACCCAAACATGTGCATCAAACCCCCTTAACACAGACAAATGCTCAAAGACGTTATGCAACTTGACTAGTTAGGTTTGGAGAAGGTCTCAGGGTGTCCTATTGGGCTAACCTCTCTTAATTTTGGGGTGTTTCCCAAGTGGGATCTAATCCAATTCATGTAAGTGTATGACGTGGCATAGGGTAAGTATTTGGGCATGGGGTGCATGTAATAACATGGAAATGTAAAGTCTTGCATGTGGGTGCCTTTGTAGAGGGCAAGTTGCACCTTTCCATAAATCAAATTGTTTCCTAGCCCATTCATTGCCTTTTATTCTTAGCTTTATTTCTTTTGATCCTTTTCTTTTGTGCTTCAAGGGAAGAGTTGAGGGCCATTGTCCTAGCTTTATGACCAGAGGTGACAATGTTATCCACAAACATTTCATGGAAATGTGAAGGTTGGTTCGTGATGAGACCCCCTTTCTCTTGGCTATGCCACCAAGAGCCACTACTCTGGTTTGGTGACCAGATAGGTGGTAGTTTCATACCGCTACATGCCTATGGTAGTGTCCCTTTTCTTACTGAGAAGCTTTTCACTACTTTCTCGGGGACCCCTGGGCGGAGGATCTCAAAGGTTTCAACATTGGATTTTAATTCTTTCCAGCTACTTTTACCCTTTGGGCCTTTATCTCCTTCTTCCCACAAGGTAAGGTACAACCCTTCCTAGCGTAGCCAATCCCAATGCCCAAACAAGGATAGGGGAGATGAAAGGAATAAAGATGGAAAATGGTAAGTATGGAGGGAATGAACGATGAATTTTCATAGAACCACCTAGTAGCAACCCATCCTAAAGGGAAACCGACTTACTAGGGCACCGTGTTACCCTTCCAGGTATAAACGAGGCAAAGAGCATAATTTCCAAGCAAATGTCATGAAATGAAGAAGGATTCAATACAACATATTCAAGTGCTTCAAAAATCAGAATGATACATACCATGATACCCAAACTCATTACCTCATGGATTAAGACCTACTACTACTTCAGGACCAGGCTGGTGGGATGGATACTACTGTTGGTGATAAATGGACTGCATTGAAGAAAAGAGGGGCCCTACGAGGCCATGCTAAACCCGTTTGGCTCTCGGTACTCCATGTCTAGGACATGTGGGCCTCGAGATGTGATCTCCTTAGTAATCCACGGGATAGGGGATAACATGAATGTAGCATGGAATAATCGATGATAAGATAGAATGAATGAGCGTGGTTGAATAAATGTGATCCAAGTGGATCTCGGTGGCCATCCACCTTCTCCATTGAATCAACATTTCCAAGGATGTGGTTTTGATAAACCATGATATTCACCCTTTTGATGGGGAATCTAATATAATGCCATCTCCATTTGTAATGTAATGTAATGCCTACAATGTTAATGCATCGGATCCCATTAAAACTCCGCAGTTAAGTGCACTTGGGTTAGAGTAGCACTGGATGGGTGACCTCCTCGGAAGTCCTAGTGTTTTGCAGGCCTATGGAATTTTGTAAACTTAGATCAATTTATCCCACATGCATCATGGGAATTATTCTCCTTTCACTCTCTCATATATAATCGAGGTGAATGAGGTCCTTTGAGCATGCAATGGAGTGTGATGTAATGCTTATTTGTGAATGTGTGTAGCCGACATATATTTCTCTTCAGAGATAAGATATTCTGTACAATTTCCCGTTCAAAGTAATAATAACACTACGAGGCCTAGACTCATATACAACATGACGTTTCCATAAATAAGGTTGGCCCAAAAGAACATCACAAACTTCTAGAGGAGCAACATCACACAATACCTCATCTTTGAAGGGCTTGATGCCATATGACAGTCAACATTGTTGGCTGACGCAGAGATCGCTTCCTTAGCATAGCCATCCAATGGTGTAGGGTTGTGGGTGCGGCGTTGTCGGCAGGGCCAGCCGCTTGAGGATCTCTGCTGAGATGAGGTTCTTCTAGCTACCACTATCAACGATGAAGTGCAGTGTGGTACCTTTTACCCACATCTGTGAATGGAAGAGGTGCTCTCCTTCTTCTGGCTCGTCTGGTTCACCATGCTGGAGCTTGGTGGTAGCAACGGTGGCACTGGGTTCCGTGTCAATGATCTGTCTTCCCCTTTCTGGTTCTGACTCAGAGTCAGAACCCACATCTGATTCAGAGGCTTTCACTTCATCCACCAGTGTTTGCTTTGAGCGGTAGTCAACAATGTTATGCCAAGGGCTCTTATGGAAGTCACACCACTTCCCGATATCTTTCTTTGTCTTTCCGGTGTCCTTCTTTTCTTGTGGCTTGGACTGGTTGTCCTGATACTTTCCATCTTTTCTTTGTCCTTTGTTCTGTGGGTTGGGGTCACCCTTTCCTAGCTTTTGTTGTGAGGGGTTCCCCGACCCAAATTGTCGCGTCTTTTGTTTGAGCTTCTGCTCGATTTTGATGACATATTGGTAGGCCGTGCCCAAGGATGAGATGTCCAGAAATTCCATTTCGGTTTGGATGTATCTATGCAGAGCACCGCGATACTTGAACACCAGATGTCGCTCTGAATCTTTGATACCCAGCTTGGTGCGCAAGGTATGGGAGATATTTGTGAAATCTGGCACTGCTTGGTCTCTTTCTTGCCGCAGTGTGGTCCATTTGGTATACAAGTCATCATAACTTCCGATAGGGTAGTATTGTTCCTTAATAGCATCCCTGAAGGATTCCTAGGCGGCTGTGATTATAAATAATGAGGGTTCCTTTATTTCCTTTTTCTCATAGAAAGTTTCCCACCAATCTTTGACATAGGGAATGACTTTGAGGAGTGCAAAAGTAATCTTTTCACTATTCGAAAAGTTATGGACAGAAAAATACCCTTCTAGTAGATTCAACCATTTGTCTACAACATCTGTGTCTATCTGACCTTCAAATATAGGAATATCGAAGTTTATTTCTACCTTGAAGGGGGCGATGCCTCCGCTCGAAGAATATGTGTCGCCTGTTGGTAGTCGCCGAAGGATTTGCGCGAAATTATCCATCATCTCGTTCCTCTATTGCGTGAGGGCTTCCTCAATCAACAGTTTGAAAGGATCTCCTGTCCCGTCATCTTTCTTTTCTCCTTCCATGAGAGGTCGCTTGGGTGTGCGAGAGTTTTTGTCCTCAAGATAAATAAGGTCAAGACCCAACTCTTTGTACTCCGACCTCGTTGGGGACATGCATTAAGACGACAAGGAGAAGACCTCTCTGATACCACTGATCCAGATTTTATGAGTAGAATGAAATGACTACAGATTATTACCAGATTCTTAACACAGAATAACAGAGATACAATAAAACTAGTTTTCTATTCAATAAGGAAATAAGCTGACACTGTAAAATGCAGTGGAAAACAAGATTGCTGGAATGGTGGCGGCTTATCTCTGAGAAGAGATGTGACGACTGCGCTCATTCGCAAGAAGATCATTACAATGAGGCTGTCAAGGCCTTTTTACAATAAAAAGGAGTTTCAAAAACCCTAAACATCCAAAAACCTAACTCTAGGAGATGAAGCGCCAAAAGTCACGTGGGCCCCGTTTGGGTAAGTCAATACATCAACTTCCCGAGGTCGTAACTTTTGCATACGATCTCCGTTTTAGGCATATGATAGCCCATTGGAAAGATCTATCTGAGGACTACAACAGTTGCACAAAATTTCATGATGATTGCAACATACCCCAAAAAACGTCGTTTAGGGCCTCAAAACGGCTCCGGAAGTTTAGGACCCAAAAAACTGCTAAAAATAGTAAATTATCAAAATTGCTAGAAAGTTGTTTTGAGCCAACTGAAAAATGTGGGTGGCCACCGATATCCACCTGGATCAAGGTTGAATGGGCAATTCCAAGATCAGTGTTCCTCTTATTGAGTTAGCAAATATTCCTTCCATGAAAAGTCAAATCAAATAAGTTTTGGGGATGGGAGCGACGAGTCAAACAACCCATATTGCGGATGAGAATGAAGATGCCCCCATTATTCTTCAAACCATGAACCGAGAAGGAAATAAGAATATAGATCACCAAACATTCTTCATATCTTTATTAGTGGGTGATTTGATGTTGCACAATCGTATGTTGAACTATGGAGCTTCAACCAATGTAATGTCTCTTACAGTGATGAATTGTTTGGGTTTGAATACTTCCAGACCTTACAAGAACATATGCATTATGGACTCTAGAGAAGTCAAAGTACGTGGTTTGATTAAATATATTCAAGTAAGCTTGGCACTTTATCTAGGAATTTCTTTGGTAATGGATGTGGTGGTAATTGATGCTTCAAATTCTTGGGGTATGCTCTTATCTTGAAAGTGAGATTTTGATCTTGGAGGTAACATCCATATGGATATATCTTATGCTACCGTCCCCACTTACGAAGGCACTTTTGTGACCCACCGAGAATCTATGAGAAGATATCACATAGAATATCCACGAGATTCTGAAAATGAATCAATTTTCTATGAATATGGTTTTGGATCCTACACCATGCTTGTGATAGAAGTAGCTCCTCAGGAAGACATCAACAACATGTGGAAGTTGAAATTTGACGAGGCCAAGTCCCAATCAGGTATGGGTGCAGGTATTGTATTCACTTCTCCCAATGGTAATATTCAATGTTATGCTTTTCATTTGGAATTTGATGGAACTAACAATGTAGGAGAGTATGAAGCACTCTACTTGGTTTAAATTTGGCTAAAGATTTTGGAATTAAGGTTTTAATGATTATTGGTGATTCTGATATGATAATTTTGAAAGTAAAAGGCCACTTTGCATGTAAAAATGAAATGTTGAAAAGGTACAAAAATATTGTATTGGACACCATGTATTGGTTTGTTGCTTTGTCTTTAGAAGTATAGAATACAATGTTTACTGAAAAAACTGATGCACTAACTGTTTCTACCTCAACACTCCAACCTTGTGAAGATTTAATGGAAAAACAAAAAAAATGGAAATTATTTTCAGACCATCGATTCCAGATAACTTCGTCAAATGGCAGGATTTTTATGATGATGCACAGATTTTGAGATTCATGAAAAAAATTGGAGGAAATTTCTGAGAGTGAGATTGATTGGATAGAAGAAGGGTCATAAGAGAAGTTAAAAGACAACAAGATTCCAAACGACCTTGTATCTCTGAAAAATATGTCTAACATACATGACATGTATAAGGAGAAGAAAAAAATGGTTAAGCTTGATGAATATATGGAAATCAACATTAGATCTTCGGAGAATAAAAAGATGGTAAATATTGGAAAAGGAACTTCAAGTGAAGAAAGGAACGCAATTGAATACTTCATCTGAGAATTCATGGATGTTTTTTCTTGATCCTATGATGATTTGAAGTCCTAAAAGGGTGACATAATTCAACATATTATACCCTTGAAGGAAGGTACCAAGCCATTTCGACAGAAGTTGAGACATATCAACCTGAAGTGGGCTCCCCTTGTCTAGAAGGAACTACATAAATTGCTTGATGAAAATATAATTGTTTTTGTAATACATTCAACTTGGGTATCCAATCCTGTGATAGGAAAAAAAAGACAGGTGAGATAAGGCTTTTTGTGGATTTCAAAAATCGCTATGTGTCATTCGAGAAACATAATTATCCATTGTCGAATATGGAACCTCTACTGCAAAGAATCACAAGATCACAAATGTTATCTCTATTGGATGGTTTTTTAGGCTACAATCAAGTGTGGGTAAATGAAGATGACAAACACAAGACTGTGTTTACCACACCTTGGGCAACTTATGAATATCTAAGGATGCCTTTTGTTTACTCAATGCAGGCACCATGTTTCAAAGAGCCATGGATTATGCATTCAAAGGCCTCATGGGAAAGATAATGGAGATTTACTAAAATGATCTCATGATATTTCCAAAAGACATGAAATCTCATATTGGACATCATAGATATGAATTTGAAACGATATGAAATGGATTCAGACTAAAGAGTGGATAAGACTCATTACCTGCAAAACAAATTGACAATCATAATGCATTATGTAAGCCATGTAAAACAATGCAAGTTTACATGGAATAAGCCAAATAATGATATAACTGAAAAATTAAAAAAAATAATTAAAATGACAAGGAAAGAAGGCTAAGGAAAGGGAAGTGAAGAGCCATGGCTATTGGCCTTCCCTTACCCCCTAGGGCCCTAACTCTCCCTATTTATTCACTCTTGCTCATACTCAAAGGGATTTTTTCCAAGGAGGAGGAGAGAATTGTAAGTTTCAAACTTGAAAAAATAAAGATATCGAGTAGCATTGGTTTTTCCCAATTGGGTTCCAGGGTAAAAAAATCTTGTCTCATTGAGTTAGTTCCTTTGTGTGTTGAGTATGGTTAAATTCTCCATTATGTTAAATTGAATCTTGTTGGTTATATTTTTTTTAAGTAAAAATAGATGAGAGTCCTTCTATTCAATTCAGGAAAAAAGTACAAAGTGATACATCGACTTTCTGATAGGAAAATACCCCCCGGAAAGAGATCACGGGAGCACTAGAGACTAGCCTATGATAAAAGAGAGCCACAAGGAGTGTGTAGGAAAAGCGAGATGAAACATTACAATATAAAGAGAAAGGGCCGGATCATTGTGTTGGTCGGAGATGATCCTTTTTGCCTTTTTTCTTACGAACATCAATCCAACCAGAGGAGCTGATAGGCTCAACAACTTTCACCACCAAATCTAGATGGTCCGAGGAAATGACAAAATATTGAGTTGCTGAAGCTAAGGGTGCTTCTCTGTCACTGTCTGAATTGTCTGATTCATGAGGAAGCTTCCGAGTCCCTGAGAGCAGGACTGTGGCCATGATTATGTCATTCGATTCCCCCTTTTTGAGGGGGGGGGGGATGCAAAGGCTGAACTGCAGGAATTGGAATCAAGATTTCTGAAGCTTCAGGATTTTGTGCTGAAGTCGAAGGTTGGTGTTTTGGGTCTGTAGTTGTCTTCTGTGCATTTGTTGGAGGTTGCGAAGGTGTTGTAGAAGGCAGAGGAGTTGGCGTTTCTTTGTGATGTTGCTTGTTGTTAGAAGAAGGGTTTGAGCGACTTTTACAATTTTTTGCGTCTTGCCAGCCATCGGCTCTTTTTTGTGCTCCAAGGGATGAGGAAGGGGTTGGGGATAGAGGAAAAGTTGCTCGGAGGTGCCCTGTTTGCTGACAAGAGCGACATCTGAAGGTGATGTTCTCATAATCAACCATCTGCGTGTAAGGATCATCCTCGGTCCAATCTATAAGAATCCTACCCGGAACCGTTTACTGAGGTCAATTTCAATGCATATGCGAGCGAAAGTGATGAAGGTTTTTGATATATGGTATGTGTCTATCTTGATAAACCTACCCAACACATTTCCTAGGGTAGGTAAAAAAACTGGAGTATAAAAATGCAGAGGTATATTGGGTAGTCTTACCCAGACTGGTGTAGTCATGGATTTCATGGTCAACGGGTTGAATTCAGGGAACCACGTTTGCATGGAAAGACCAGATATGCCCCAGAACCAAGGACCTTGCTCTAGCACACACTGAAATTATGCTTCTATGGAAAAGTTGACGATGAAGAACCCTTTGGAGCAAAAGAACAACTCATGACCTGATGACCAGGTCTTGTTTACCCATTCTCTTAGCGCAGAGGCCGAGGGCCATAGTCTGTTGAAGTGACAGATGAGGGATTTTTCCTGGTAGACAAAAAAAGAGCCATAGACATGGGGATCTTCAACTTATTCTTTCGGAGGTTCTACGGACCGCTCCACAATGAAGGCAGAGCCAAAAATATCCTTTGCTCTTAAATTTTCAGCCTTGGACTCTGAAGGAGCGGAAATCCCTGTTTTCATGACATGCTTGTAAGATCTTGGATGAGTGAAGGAAGACGCTCCTCCACGCAGACGATAAGCGAGAGAAATGGCTGCGTTTTTTAGATTCCCATAGCCATGTAGCAGAGAGCCATCCATAAGTTGTCATCCTTCAAAAATTAGTCATTGAAAGCAAGGAGGAATACCTGTAGCCTGGTGGACTTGGGTTTTGAGCTCAAAAAGGGAGTCTAAATCCTGAGCATGCAAGCAGAGAGAATATCCAACAATGGTCTTTACAAAAAGGGGGAAGCTTGCCGCAGTCTCGAAGCTAGCCTCGACACAATATTCAGAATGAAGCCTCGATCTTACGTCACTTTTAACTCGATTCCTGTAACAGAGCGAGGGTTGAGAATCCCCCAAGGGATGAAGATCCTTGAGGTCTCTGATAACTGAATGGCGCCCGTACTCTAGATCGAGGCTGTTAGAAATCTTACTAAATCAGTTTTTCTTTCTCTTATGAGTCGTTCTCTCTCTAGTGCAAATTCTATTGCCTGATTGTTGTATTGAAGTGAAAACACATAGTTTTCTCTTTTTGAGCATATTCAATCTTTGTTGGGACATTTCTCCATGCCTTGAGCCACGTTTTTTCTTGCTAGGGTAATTTTTACCTTTTTGTGTGTGTCCATTTGAGTGTTGGGGTGAATTTATGATTGATGGGGCGAATTCCATTGTTTTTGGGCATCTAAATCATTTACTGGGTTGAACTTATCTCCCCTGGGTTCTTAATTTGTTACTTGGGAATTTGAATGGTTTGCTGGGTCGAACTTTGCTCCCCTGGGTGCTTAATTTATTACTTGGTAGTTTAAAATGTTTGCTAGTTGAGTCCACTCGATTTACTACAAATTGGAAAATATTTTGCAATGAGAATGTAATCACAGTAAGAGAGGGAATGAAATCACTCCCATGGGTTTGAAGAGAATGAGAACAAGAATCTCAAAAGAGAAATGGCTTTGAGAATTTCTCCCATGGTTCTCATCACTTAACAAGAAGACCTTCTACGTTGTTTTTTTTTTCTAAGAATTCCCTCTTCAAAACTCTAGAAACCAGATAACATAACATATCATTTTGCTAAATTTCCACTTAGGTATGTGAACCCCGACATATGGAGAGTCCCCACGCTCTTTCCATTAGCTGCTACAGGTCCGAGAGCTATCCTCTAGCAACTCTAGAGAACACACTACGTTTCATTGGCCGGTCACCATGCAAAAACCCTAACACTAATTTATGAGCATCCAAATGCATGGTTTACTATCTAAACACTCCTACTCACGAACCCTAACTCCAGGGCGTCTAAGGAACGTTTTGATTACTATCTTGGCATTCCACTTTTCCTCCCTTGGTCAACTACATACCTATATTCCAATCTCATTTGATCATGGTCTAGATGTTGTCTTGAGTGCCCACCAATTGTTGATGTTGCACATATGTTGTCATTGATGTCAAAGATGTAATGTACATGGCGCACAATGCAATATGGCACACATACAATGGAAGTGCATGAAAGATAAATAGGAATGCTGAGGAAGACTCGAAGGTACAAAGACGACCACGAGAATGTATGAAGTGAAATTGAAGAAAACAAAGTTGAATAACCCTTGCAGGCGTCGATGAACAATGACCGTTGGATTGAGACGAAGCCAACATGATGGAATGTACTGCGACGAAATATGTGGAAGTTGCATAGATGAAAATATGCAGGGCGCCTTAAGCCAGTGTGACGAATGACGTAGTGGAATGTGAGAGTATGAAGTCCATATGACAAGCGGCGAAGTGGAATGCGACGAGATGAGTGGAAGGTTGGTAGACAAGAGAGCGAGTCACCAGGGGATGCGAACAGTTTGATGGGAAAGTGGGTGAGCGTTCTGCAAGCCAAATGCGACAAGATGAAGACTTGTGACTTGAGTATCAGACTCTTATTCTATCTGCACAGTAGGTTCTTTGTAGATCATAAAGTAAATTGTTGCATCATTTTTGTGGAGATGTTGCTGGAGATAAGTTGGTAGGAAGATTTGGTTTGTTTTGATTTATTCAAATAATGTTCAACTTTAACTAGACCTTGATCTGGTCAACATTTGTCCACAATATAATCATCATGTGTCCACATACTTTATTTATACAAAAGAGTAACTAATATGACCACTATCTGGTTAATATTTGTCCATAATATAACCTTCACACGCCCACATACTTTATTTAGATAGAAGTGTAACTGACAGGACTTTGATCTAGTCAAGATTTGTCCACAATGTAACTATCATGCATCCACATACATGAAGAGGAACTTAAGAAAAAACATTATAAATAGGGGTTCTCTCTGTTCGAGTGACGTGTGGATGAAAAGAGAATAAAAAGGACCTGTAACTATTCAACGAAACTAAACTTGAGACATATCAGATTAATTTTTTGAAGAGAAAGGTCCAGTTCTATAAGAATATTTTTTAAACTAAATTTAGGGTGGCAGGGTGGTGCTAGGGTGATTTGAAGCTCATCGAGGATTGGTGTCCTCATTATTTAAGATAGGTTGGTGCTTGAGAGGATTGGTGTCCTCGTTGTCTGTGATAGGTTGGCGCCTAAGAGGATCAGTGTCCTCATTGTCTGTGATAGGTTGGTGCCTGAGAGGATTGGTGTCCTCATTTGCAATAGGTGGGTGCTTGTCTAGCTGAATAATTGTAAATTGTAAGCCGGTGCTTGTAGAAGAACATAAAGAAAGATGTTTTGTGGTTTTCTCCCGCATTGGGTTTCCACGTAAAAATTCTGGTGTAATGTGTTTTCTATGTTGTGTTTTGTGTTCTGCATGTATTGTTGATTAAGTAAGCACTTCTAAATAACTTTAATTTGTTGAAAGGAAATAAAATTAGAAATATGATACAATACTGATTCACCCCCCTATTAGTATTGTCGTAAGTTATAACAATTGGTATCAGAGCGCAGGTTCCTTCAGTAATAGTCTAACAACTGGAAGGAAGATCACATAGAAAGAATGGCAAGTCAACATTCATTTTCCTCTTTAACCAGATCTCCTCTATTAAATGGAACAAATTTTGCATTTTGGAAAATTAGAATGAAGACCTACTTGATGTCTCTTGGTATGGAAGTCTGACAGATTGTGGTAGATGGTTTTAAAATCCCACCTACTCTTCCACCTGATGAAGCTGGTAAGAAAAATTACTATAGTAATGCAAGAGCTATGAATGCCATCCAAGGACGACTTGCATAAACATAATTTGTCAAAGTAATGCAGTTGGAATCTGCAAAGGAAATATGGGACAAACTGGTAAACAATTATGAAGGAGATGAGAAAGTAAAGTTGGCCAAACTTCAAGCTTACAAAATGCAATTTGAAAGCCTAAGAATAAGTGAAGATGAAAATTTTGTTGGTTTCTTTCTCAAAGTTTATGAGACTGTAAACACTATGAAAGGGATAGGTGAGAAGATTGAAGAAGGTATAATAGTTCAGAAGGTGTCGAGATCTCTTACCTCAAGACTTGATGCAAAGGTTTCTACTATAGAAGAGATGTATGAACTAGATAAACTGACTATGGACATGCTCCATGGAATTCTAACTGCTTATGAGATGAGGACTAGGAAATAACAACTAGGTCTAAAGGACACAGTATTCAACGCATAAGTCAAATCATCAACATCTCAAGATCATGATTCATCAGAACACTTATCAGATGAAGAAGAAGCTAACTTTGTAAGAAAATTGAAGAGGGGCTCCAGAAAATATAAAGGTATGTTACCATTCAAATGCTTTCATTGTGGTAAAGTTGGTCATTTTGCATCTAAATGTCCTTTCAAAGAAAACAACACCAATGAAAAAGAAAGAAAAGGCAAGGATGAACCTAAGGATTTTAAAAAGAAAAAGTTTTTTAAAAGGAACAATTTTTATTCAAAAGAGGTTAACAACAACTTTTCAGACACTGAAGAAGAAGAACATGAAGCATATATAATTCAATATGAAAAAGTTTTCATGGCTTTAGAGCAACACAAATATGATCAAGAAAAAATAGATACAGAAGAATGTGAAGTTGTAGTAGACATGGAAGAAGAACTCATTAGTGCTCTAGAGGAAATCTCTCGACTCAAGAAAAAGAATAGACTAAGAAAAGACCAATTACAATTTTACAAAGAAAAAGACAATGAGATCAATGAATATATAATCATCTTAAAAATCCATCTAGAAGAGGCCATAAGAAGGGAAGAAATATCGATGAATTAGATAAAAGAAAAAGAGAACATCTGTGACAAACTAGAAGTAGAAATAGTTTCCTTAAGAAAGGATCTAGAGAAATCCAAGACTCAAATGAAATTCATAAAAGGATTGGAAACTCTAGATAACATTCTCAACAATCAGAGATCACCATATGATAAGACAAGTCTATGATATAAGGAAAGTCTGAAAATTGTCAAAGGTGAATCAAGCACCAATATGTCAACTAGTGAGAAACCTACAAGTTATGCAAATGCTCTCAAGGGTCATCCTAACAAATAAAAAGATGATAAGAAGAAGCAGTCAGAACTGGATCAACGCAACTATGCAAACAAATATGAAGCAAGGAAGCAAAAGGTTCCTGAATCTTATCAAGCTGGTAGACAAAGAACGATTCCTCCAAGTAAGTTTTTCATTCCAAGGCATCCAAATTTTTTCTATGGATATTGTTTCTCTTGTGGCAACTTTGGACACAAGGCTGTGAGTTGCAGGACTTTTAGACATAAAAAAAATGTAGGAATGAGATTCAATAAACCTCGAATGGATATGTATCAAAATTCTTTATCCCCTCTACTAAGTGACCTCGAATGCCACATATGCAATCGTTTTGGACACAAGGAAAGTTAATGCAGAAGCAAGATGCCACCTATCAGACAAGAAGATTTTACCAAGGTTTGGAGGAAGAAAAATATAAACAAAGAAAATTGTGGACTGGTTCTATATGCCAAAAATCAAGAAAATGAATGGTATATTGACAATGGTTGCTCCAAGGACATGACATGAGAAAATAGTAAGTTTGAGTTCCTAACTGAAGAAAAACGTGGTAATGTTACTTTTAGAAACAATGCTCTATCTAGAATTAGAGGAAAAGGAACTATTGTACTATATGAAGATAAGAAAGGAAAAACCAAAGCACAAAATGTGTTGTATGTAGATGGTCTAAAACATAACTTTTCGAGTGTAAGTCAAATGTGTGACCAAGGACACAATGTTCTTTTTCATTCAAAAGGTTGTAAAGTGATGGATGTGAATACAGGGAAGACTATTGTAAAGGAAGTCAAAACTTTAGAGAATGTGTATGTTCTAAAAGAAGGCAAAGAAAAATGTTGCATTGGTAAAACTGATGAGAGATGGATTTGGCACAAAAGACTAGGCCATATTAGTTTTAATCAGCTTGTTAATCTAGGAATAAAAGATGTTGTGAGAGACATACCCAAAATTTCCAAACCTGAGAATATTGTATGCAAGTCATGTCAGTTTGGAACGCTGTCAAGAGTTCAATTCAAGGCAAGAGAACACTCCACCACTCTACCTCTTGAGTTGATTCATACAGATCTTTGTGGCCCTACTAGTACATAATCACCTCAATGTGAAAGATATTTCATTTTGTTAATTGATGACTATACCAGAATGACTTGGGTTGGATTGTTGAAGCATAAATTTGAGGCTTTTGAAAAATTTAAAATATTCAAAGCACAAGTAGAAAATGAAATGGATTTAAAAATAAAGTGCCTAAGATCAAACAAAGGAGGATAATTCACTTTTGATGAATTCAACAATTACTGTGAAAAGCATTGGATCAAGAGTCAATTTGCTATTTCCAGAACCCCTCAGCAAAATGGAGTAGTAGAAAGGATGAAAAAAACAGTGCAAGAAATGGCCAGGGCCATGCTTGATGAATCATAATTACCCAAAACCTTTTGGGGAGAAGTTGTTCAAACAACTTTAAAATTCTCAATAAATCACACATACGAGTAAACATCGATAAAACCCCTTATGAGCTATGGCATGGTAGATCAACATCAATAAAACACTTCAAAATTTTTGGAAGCAAATGCTACATTAAAATAAATGAAGACAACTTAGGTAAGTTTGACTCTAGAGGTGATGAAGGTATTCTATTAGGATACTCCTCCAGAAGTAAAGGATACAAGTGCTACAACAAAAAGGCTCCATAAGATAATTGAGAGAATATATGTAAAGGTAGATGAGGAACCACTTCATTTAGTGAGACATCAACACCATAATGATCAATATGAGGAACTAATCAACAATGAGTTACAAGATGATGGAATAGACCGGTAACATGAAAAAGATGATTCGAAAGGAGAGGATAGAATGGAAACATCACAGCTAAAGACCCCATCAAGGTATGTTCAAAAACATCATCTAGAGAACTAGATTCTTGGAAACAAGGAAACAAATGTACAAACTAGAAGAAAACTAATAGATACATCTAGTTCTGCAAACTTTGCACTGCTATCCATGAGTGAACCACAAAATTTTATGCAAGAAATTCAGGATGACCATTGGGTGAAAGCCATGAATGAAGAACTAGACCAAATTGAGAAATATAATACTTGGGATCTTGTCCCAAGACCAAATGACAGGAATGTAATTGGAACTAAATGGGTATACAGAAACAAGTTAAATGAAGATGGACAGACCGTCAAAATTAAGGCTAGATTGGTATGCAAAGGGTATTCTCAAGTCGAAGGAGTGGACTTTGAAGAAACCTTTTCCCCTGTTGCAAGAATTGAAGCTATCAAGATGTTTTTGGCTCTTGCATGCTACAAAAAAATTAGAGTTTATCAGATGGATGTCAAATCAACCTTTTTAAATGGTGAACTAGAGGAAGAAGTTTATGTAGAGAAACCAGAGGGTTTTCAACTGACTAACAAAGATGATTATGTCTGTCGATTAAAGAAATCCTCGTGTGGGATAAAACAAGATCCAAGAGATTGGTATTACAGACTTGACAAGTATTTGCACCAGTAAGGTTTTAAAAAGGGAACAACCCATAAAAACTTATACATCAAGGTTGAAGGTAATGACCTGTTAATTATTGTAGTATATGTTGATGATATTATTTTTGGTAGTAACATTGAACTAATGAGTAAGAAGTTTGCAATTGCAATGCAACAATAGTTTGAGATGCCCATGTTAGGAGAATTCTCTTTCTGTCTTGGTCTACAAATTCACCAATAAAAAAAAATAAAATTAATTTCTCAAAGTAAATATCTCAAGGAAATCTTGAAAAATTTTGGCATGGAAAATTGCGCACCGGTGAGCACTCCTATGACTACCAGTTCCAAACTCAACAAAGATGACGATGCTCTAGAAATAGATCAAACTATGTATAGGTCTATGATAGGCAACTTACTCTATCTCACAGATTCAATACCTGACATCATACAAGTAGTTGGTTTGGTAGGAACATTTCAAGCAAATCCTAAGGAAACTCATGTTCTTGCAGTTAAAAGAATATTTAAATACTTGCAAGGCATTGTTGATTATGGCTTGTAGTATCCAAAAGACAGAAGCCTCATTCTCAAATATTATACTGATGCAGACTGGGCAAGAAGCATTGATGATAGTAAAAGCACTAGTGGAGGTGCATTGTTCCTTGGCATTTGTTTAGTGTCATAGCTCAGCAAGAAAAAAACTTCCATTTCTCTCTCTATAGTGGAAGCCGAATATATAGTTGCAACATCCTGTTGTACTCAAGTGTTGTGGATTAAACACAATCTCAAGGATATTCAAGTTCCTCGTGATCAACATGTCTCCATCATGTGTGACAATACCAATGCTATTAAGCATATACCAATAAAATATCATTTTCTCAGAGAACATGTTCAGGATCAGGTGGTCAAATTAGAGTATGTCCCCTCCAAAGAGAAGATTAGTGATATTTTTACCAAGCCATTACCTAGAGAACCCTTTGAGTATCTCATAAAGAAGTTGGGGGTGATATCATCTTCCTTTCTTTAGTAAATAACACATTTCAATACTTCGAAAAGTTCCCCACTCATTGTTGTATCTGGGAGAAGTTTGCTTTTGTGGAGAGGCCCACAGTTGAATTTTGATATGGATCTTTCTAGTATTATGTTTAATAATAGTTCTGTGTGTGTAAAAAGGCTTGGAGGAGAGAATGTTCCAAGTCATTCTTTGTCATTGTTTTCAAAGGGAGAGAACATCATAAAGGATATTGATTTGGCAGTTGCACACATTGAAAGGGGGAGCAACTTGTTTGATGTGGCAATTGCGCACATTGAAAGGGGGAGAAAGTTGCAGTTGCACACATCGAAAGGGAATAAATTAGCATAAAGGCCATTGTTTTGGCAGTCACCTTTCATAATAGAGAAGAAGGATCTTTTGGTTGCCATCAATGACAAACGGGGATTTTTTTGCACATATGTTGTCATTGATGTCAAAGATGTAATGAACATGGCGCACATACAGTATGGAACACATGTAGTGAAAGTGCATGAAAGATAAATAAAAATGTAGAGGAAGAGTGGAAGGTGGAAAGACGACCACATGAATGTATGAAGTGAAATCGAAGAAAACATAGTTGAATAACCCTTACAGGCATTGATGAACAATGGCCCTTTGATCGAGACGAAGCCAATGTGATGGAATGGATTGCAAAGAAATATGTGGAAGTTGAGTAGATGAAAATATGTAAGGCTCCTTAAGCCAGTGTGACGAATGGTACAATGGAGTGTGACAAGATGAAGTCCATATGATAAGAGATGAAGTGGAATGTGAGGAACGAGTGGAATATTGGCAGAAAAGAGAACGAGTCACCAGGGGACACTAACAGTTTGATGGGAAACTAGGTTAGCATTCTGCGGGCCAAATGCGACAAGATGAAGAATTGTGACTTGAGTCTTGGGATCTTATTCTATCTCCACAGTAGGTGCTTTGTAGATCATAATGTAAATTGTTGCGTCATTTTTCTGGAGATGTTGTTGGAGATAAGTTCGTAGGAAAATTTGGTCCATTTTAATTTAATCAAAGAATGTCCAGCTGCAACTAGACCTTGATCTGGTCAAGATTTGTCCACAATAAAACTGTCATGCATCCACATACTTTATTTAGATAGAAGAGAAACTAACAAGACCATGATCTGGTTAATATTTGTCCACAATATAACCATCGTGTGTCCACATACTTTATTTAGATATAAGTGTAACTAACAAGACTTTGATCTGGTCAAGATTTGTCCACAATGTAACTCTCACACGTCCACATACATGAAGGGGAATTCAAGCAAAAACATTGTAAATATGGGTGTTCTTTGTTCGAGTGAGATGTGGATGAAAGGAGAAGAGAATGACCTATAAATTTTCAACGAAATTGAACTAGAGACATATCGGATTAGTTTTTGAAGAGAAAGGCACAGTTTGGTAAGAATATTTTTTAAAACTGAATTCAAGGTGGCAGGGTGGTGCTAAGGGAAGTTGAAGCTCACTGAGTATTGGTGTCCTCATAATTTGTGACAGGTTGGTGCCTAAGAGGATTGGTTTCCTCATTATCTGTGACAGGTTGGTGCCTAAGAGGATTGGTGTCCTCATTTTCCATGACAGGTTGGTGCTTGAGAGGATTGGTGTCCTCATTTGCGACAGGTGGGTCCTGTCCAACTGAATAATTGTAAATTGTAAGTTGGTTCTTGCAGAAGAACATAAAGAAATATTTTTTGTGGATTTATCCCGCATTAGGTTTCCACGTAAAAATTCTGGTGTAATGTATTTTTTGTGTTGTGTTTTGTATTCTGCATGTATTGCTAATTAAGTACACACTTCTAAGTAACTTTAATTTGTTGAAAGGAAAGAAAATTGAGAAATATGATACAATATTGATTCACCCCCCTCTTAGTATTGTTGTAAGTTATTACAGTTGATACATATCTATTATTTCCATATACCTCATTGTCTAATCAGACATTGAATCCTATGTGAACCAGACTAGTAACACCTCTACACAATATGTTTGGTTGATGAGCATAACTATTGTAATTTGAATGAGGGGGTAGTTAAGTGAAAGGTATTGCGTATACTAAGTGGACAATGAATGACTTGTGTATTGAATAATTGGGTGAATGAGTTATTAAGGATAGTTCTGCCACCTAGATCAATGCTATTGGGTGACTGTACGGTAGAAGAGTGAGCCTCTAGAAGACATATAAAGCTATGAAAAGCCTCAGAGATAGAACTAAGGTAGAGAACATAAATAATTCCACTCAAGTATCCATGTTGGTGAAGTGAGTGGTCTATGATCCGCTCGATTACGGATCCGATGGTATCAGAGTAGTTGCATCCTTGACCAAGACACTGCTTCCAAAATTGTGAACAAAATATTGCAGACTACAACATGGGAAAAGTAAGCAGAGATAAGTTGTAAGACTTAAGGGCCAACGATGTCAAGCTTCGAGAAGAGAATGAAAGCTTGAAGGTGCAAGTTAATATGTTTAACTTGAGGATGGAAGAGATGGAGAAGCACATGGATACCCATGAAAAATTGTTGTCATTACTCAAGATGAAGTTTGAAGAATGTCAATACACCCTCACAATAGTAATGTCAGATTGGGACAAGCATAGAGAACAAATTGCATAGCTTGGTGAGAAGGTCATCCAATTGGATAACTGGCAAGAGGATAGGTTCATGAATATTATGACGCAGTTTCAACAAGAGTTGGTAGAGAAGGATAAAGCCTTGGAAAGGCTTCAAGAAGTTGTGTAAGAGCACATAGGAGCAAGGCAACCTTCCATTGCCACTGCAAATGCTATCACCATGACTGAGACCAACTTGTTAAGCTCATTGTCAGTAGACATCTCTCAAGATTAGCTTGGTGAATTAGAGAAGCATACCAAGGGTATTGGCTCTAAATTTCTAAGGAAAATGGGCTATGATGGAAAAGGGCCAAGAAAGAGGAGACAAGGCATCCTGGTCCCCGTTGTAGTTGACAAACCTTTCAATTACCTTTTAATTATCATAATAAGAAATTGGAAAGTTGTTCATTTAATTATCAATCCGGGGTCGTATTGACTTTCGATCTTTCATGCACTGTATATGCAAAAGAATCTTGTTGTTTATGAAAAAGTTGTAGTATGATAATGTCACAAATCAAGCATTCAAGGACACTTGGATCAAGTCACTAGATTATGCTAATTATAAATTGCACGAAAGTAAATGTCAGAGATGCAGGAAAGGAATATCACTCTTGTGGAAATAAATCACTCTTGTGGAAAATGAATCACTCATGCAAAAAATAAATCACTCTTGCAGAAATTGAAACTACACTTACAAAATTGAAATTGCACTTGCTAAATTAAAATCATGCTGCAGAATCGAAATCACACTTTGCGGGAATTAAAACACACCTTCTGAATTGAAATCACATTGAGCATGAAAGTAAATCTATGTTATGTCCTAATGGTGAATGATTTYAGTATGTTGGAATCCTTGTTCACATCAACCATGTATCACTCATCAATTATAAAACTATAAAAAAAATCAAAGAAGGTGCAACTGCAAACAAAGTTGCAACAATAGAGATGCAACATAAAAAAAAAAGGATTTACAATGACTCGAGTTGCAACATAAAATGATCACAACACAAATTGCAACAAATAGATTCACACAAATTACAGTTTTAGAACAGATCTAAGATGAGTTGTGGCTTATAATCAAGATAACACAATGCACACTTTAGAGTTCAAATTCAATGAGTTGTAGAAGAAAGATAAATACATAAACATTAATGAATTGCAACTCACTTGTAAAACTATATTCCTTCAATTAACAGTTCAGATACCACATGAATTGAAGCTATTCCACACAAAGTTAAGTTTATACAAACAACCGTTTAAAATCAAAGAACTAAATGTACTCGAATATCTGATTCCAAATATGAAATAAAATCCACACAATGCAATTTTATGTTCATAATTCTAGGAATTGCAGCAAACTGAGAAGTAACCGTGAACGAGAATCAAAAGTGAAACAAACTACTAAATTATAAAAATAAAAAATGTAACAACAAGTTCTAACTTTACAAGCATTACCTGGCTAAGGAGGGGGCCCTAACCCCTTAGATGAGGTATTGGAAGATTAATTCAGAATCACACGAATGATCAATGCATTAGCACATGAAAGAGTGAAAGCAAGACAATGACTATATTATGAAAAAGTTTTCAAGTACAAAAACAAATGTGCAATTGCACATAAAATCTGTCCTTCTCCCTGAGCTCTAATAGCTCGGGTCCTCTTATAATAGATTCATAATATAAAATCATACAATAGACAGATGGACAACCATGTGGAGAAAACAGTTCATCCATTATCGCTATCTCTAGGAAAGGTCGAGCATTGTTGATTTGACAGATGAACCAACATCTTCATTTAGGTGTTCTTTTGTTTGCTAATCACATTTTTGAACAGTCATGATGCGACTGATGTGTTGGAAGAGCTTTATTTAGAACTTAAGCATCAAGAGAACCGTCACATGCCGAAGTGAAACAATGGTTGTTTGGTAACATAACTGCAACTAACTTGATTTTGTCCGGGATGTCAGCAAGTGGGTCTTTAGTAGTTATGTCAGCTTGGAATAACATCAACATAAATATCGATCGGAACTGCAGCAACTGAAATGTTAGTCAGAACTATAGTAATGATGTTGCACCTTTTGGAATCACAACAACGTTGTTGCAGCCTTTGTAGACCTTTTATGCATAAAAATGTCAGTGTAAAGAAATAACAAATTCTACGGAAGACATGAAATAATAATCGTAAAATGTCATAGAAGATGTGAATTATACATTGGTGCCAAAATAGAGCAATTATATGGAAGAGATGTCTTAGAAAGGAAAGGATGATCAAAATGGTATTGGAAAAAGTGCTAGATGGGTGCCAAAAATATGCCAATTCAGGGGCCCATCATCTCCCCCAGCCCAAAAGTGTTGCATGTCCTCATGCAACTGCTAGTCAATCGACTAGAGAGATCAGGAGTGCCATGGAGGTCAGTGACATTGCCTTCTACCTCCTTTTTTTCTTTGCCATTTTTTTCAAGATCAATTGATATTCCTACATCCTCTGTTGGTGTATGTTCATCCTGACTCTGAGTGCTTATGTCCATTTTTATGGCTTGTAGGGTCTGGATATCCTTTTCCTAAGATGGGCCTTTTTCTTCTAACTTGATTTTGGGTTCCCCTACAGTAAGGGAACTTGCTGCAAGGAAAAGTTTTGTCTTAGGTTTCTTATATTCAATCTTATCTTTCAACAATTTCACATCTAATTGCAGCTTCCAATGTTTCATGCGTAGCATTCGATTATCTCTAACCAATGATGCATGAATAGGCAAACTATAAATAACATTTACCCAATTTCGAGTAATGTTGGTGGTTGTTGATGGTGCCTATTGATCCTTAGTCGTTGGGTCTTCAATATCTAGTCATGTTTGTTTGAGTTGTGGATATAATGTCTTTGCTAGAGGGCTTGTTGTTGGTTCTTTTGTTGCAACAATGAGCTTGGACTAATTAATCTCTAGTGAATCATTTGGCCAGTCCTCAAGAGTACTTAACACTGGTTCTTGTGTGTTAGTGGGGATCACCTCTTCCTGAGAAATGGCAATCTGTTCTTCAAGAGGACCCTCCACTGGTTCTTGTGTTTCAGTGGGAGTCTCTTGTTCTTGGGTGATGGAAAATTATTGTTGAAGAGGACCCTCTGTTGGTTCTTGTGTTTCAGGGGGAATCTCTTCCTCTGATTCCTCTATATATGTTTGAAGAATTATTGTCAATCCTTCCCAAATGCTTGTTGGCTCTGCAACACTTGTTTCTTCTTCTGCTACTGTCTCCATTGTTTGGTTTTTGTCTGAACTTGGTGACACCTGAGTATCAACTATTGTTTCTTGTTGAGTTGTAGTATTTGTTTCATCCTAAGTTGTAGTCGCGGTAGAATGCTTTGTTTCTTGCTTCTTTGGGACCTAGGTTTTTCATTTCCGATACTCTCATAGTCATTTTGTGGCCGGTTGACTATTAAGGACCTTAATATCACTTTCATGGGCTGCTAGTGTATTTTTGTTCTGATGCTTTTTACTTGTCGACCTCTCATACTTCATTTTTTGTTGAGTAGCAGTAATTATTTATTCTTGGGTTAGTGGCAGAATCATTACTGCTAGAGGTGGTGTGGAAAGTGCAATTATTGGAGCCTCGCTAGGCCTGAGAGTTGGTTGAATAATATCATTCTAGGAGCGGTCTTTTTTCTGCAAGGCCTGTTCAATGATTAATTTGATGAGACTGTGGTGTGTGACAACATTACTGAGGGTTTTTTCCCTTATGACTATAGTTTCCATTGTCTGCAGAGTGCAAAAGAGAAAACATGACATGTTAAGAAGGCGACCATACCTGATATGTGGTAGGTGGATGGTAGTGTAGAGACCCTTACAAGTAAATTGTTACTGGACAAACAAGGTTACGTTTGACCAGGGGTGTGGTAAGGCCCATCAGTCAAAACCCGTGCCTTGCTTAACAAAATCTTCTCCTGCTTCAATAAATTGCCGGATAATATTTGATTGTGGAGTTCGCCGAATGTACCAATGTTCTCCTATTTTTGGTAGCCCATTTTCTTTGGCCACTGCTTCCTCTATTAATTCAAGTTGAATGTCAATCACTATGGTTTTTTCACCTCTGAGATTGATGAAAAAATGCAAGGAAATCCCATCATCATGCCCCTGCAACTTCTGAACGTAGTCAATCCATCCTTCTTGTTGGAAAATTTATCAAATATCATCGTATGCTTCAGGTGATAGGGGGTCGGTAGGCTCTCTTCATATGAGTTATCCTCCCATTGCATTCCTTCCTTTACTAATCAACGATTGATAATTACACTTGAACTACTATCGAATTAGGTAGAGGATCCAGGAGTTGTAGTAATGGGAATGGAAATAGTGACGAAGGGTGGCAGATAATGGAATGACAATTTCAATGAGTAGTAATAATACCACTTTAAATGAATTATTGTAGTTTCTCGTTACCATTTGTACCTTTCTTCACTTACCTCGAGTAAGTGCGTGGTGGAAGCATGTTTGCATGATTGTATGTCCCATCACCGACGAAGTCGCAATAGTGGAATTCACTTGTCACGAATGTGACAGAACTGGAGTTGTAGCATTGCAGAAGTGCAATAATTGTAGAGTTGTATCATCTTTAAAATGTAGTCTAGGGCGAGATTCATATGCTGTGAGTGTGAGTTGCAACATCGTGGGAATGGGGGAAAGGGAAATTTGCACAGGAACTATAGCAACGAGGGAGTGAGGGAAAGGGAAAATTTCCCAAGAAATGTAGCAATGGGAAAAAAAGAAAGGGAAATTTGTGTAGGCTGATTCTGGGATGGTAGCGTTGAAGAGAGAAACAAAATAACAATGACTCATTTACAATAACATCTACACGCGAAGTCAAAAACATGAGCTGTGACGACAAAGTTGCAACATTGAGAGTTGCGGCGACCTATGGTGTGATTAATAAGGAAGATTGTAAGTGGGAGTATGGAATGGAGATGTGTATGCCTTATTAATGGGAAGAAGGAGACAAAAAGGGGAATAAGACTGCAAGAGAAGTTGTAGTCCGAGAAAAGGGAATTTTGAAATGGAGAATGGGACTATGAGTGGGAAATATTTGTGTAGGGAGAACTGCAGTGAATAGAATTACAACAACATGAGTTGCAACAACAAGAACTGCAACAACGAGAGTTGCACCAACATGGACTACAACACCATTGTTCTTCTATTCATATCCTGAAAAATAAAATAATTAGAAAACACGAATTTTGTTGAGAAGGATCGTAACATAACCATCTCAAAACTGGGAAGTTCCCTTCTCAAAATTATTATTATTATTATTATTATTTATTTTTAATTTTTAATTTTTTGAAAGCAGGAACATAATGGGTCACCCAACAGGGGTTGCCCCTTTGTGTACAATATCCAGGTTGTTACTAGACCATCCATAGGTAACTTTGTTTAGAAAGACTTTTTTGTACAAGGGTTTATGATAGAGCCGAAGCCTGTGTCCATTAGCCATCGAAAGATTTATATCTGCATCTATGGTACATAGTTTTATGGATCTGATATCATATACTGTATTTATATTGTATGGACAGAGCCATTTGGTGTGGAACTTTCCTCGGAAGTCCTTGAACCTGGAGTCGAATAATAAATCCCCAGTCTCCAACTTTAAATTTCTTTTTCTTAATGAACTTGTCGTGCAACTAGGCTTGCTGATGCTGAATCACTTTTGTGTGGTGGAGGGCATCCTGATGAAGTTAATCTAATTCATTTAGTTGAAGTAGCCTTTGTTGTTGAGATTTAGTTAAATCCATTCCAGGTTGTAGGGTTGTTCTTAGTGTTTGGATCTCTGTATCAATTGGCACCATTACCCCTCTTTCCATACACTAACTCATACAGAATGCAATGAGTAGTAGTTATCCACATCATCTTGTAGGCCCATATGGCTTCAAGTAACCTCTCATCCCAATCCTTGAGATGTAATCTAACAGTTTTGGTGATGATAGTCTCAAGGATCTTATTTGTTCCACTACCTGTCTATTTTCTTGTGGGTGATATGGAGTGGTAACCCTGTGTTTTATCCTTTATTTGTCCATCCAATCCCTGAGCAGCCTAGAAGTGAAATGTGTTCCTCCATTTGTGAAAATATCCCAAGGTATTCCAAATCTGTCGAAGATCTCTCCATGAATAAATGCCACCACTTCTTTCTTTGTGGCGACCGAGAGTGCTTTATCTTTGATCCATTTTGTCACGTAGTTGGTACACACAAGGATGCAATATTTATGATGGGAGGTAGGGTTGATTGGCCCCATGAAGTCCAGGGCCCATTTGTCTAAGGGTTCCAATACAATATGTGGTTGTAGTGACATCTCATCTGATTGCATGGGTCTTCCCATGAATTGGAAGCTGTTGCACCTTTTGACATATTCCTTAACATATCTAAATATTGTGGGCCAATAGTACCCTTGGTGTAGTAACTTGTACCTAGTCTGCTTATCTGCAAAATGGCCTCCACATGGGATTTCATGGTAATCTTTTAAAACCTCATGGATCTCGTCCTCTTGGACACATCATCTGATGATTAGGTCCATACCTATGTGAAAGAGACAACTATCAATCCAAGAGAATCTCCAACTCGGTTTAATGATCTTCTGTCATTATTTCGGAGGTAGATGTTGTGGTAATCTACCTGCAACCAAATAGTTATCAATATCTGCAAACCACAAAGTGTGAGTAGAAATCACAAACAAGTGTTTGTCAAGAAAATAATCTTCTACCAATGGCTCATTTTCGTTAGATGTAAGTCTAGAAAGGAAATTGACCACTACATTATCTTTCCTTGGTTTATCTAGGATGGTAATATCAAATTCTTGCAATAAAAGTAACCACCTAGTGACTCTTCCATTAATAGTGGGTTTATTCATTAAGCACTTAATGGAGGCATGATTAGTGTGCAATATTATTTTATAGCCCGTAATGTAATGTCGAAACTTGTTAATAACATGTATTATTGCAAGAAATTCCTTCTCTATTACCATATAGTTTAACTCTATTGGCATAAGATTCTTTTTGATATAATAGATTGCATACAGATCCTTTCCTTCTTGTTGACCTAGGAAAACTCCAATGGCGGTGTCAAAATCATCTGTAGAGATCTGGAATGAGAGGGACTAATCTGACCCTTGTAACATAGGATCTTCAAACACTTTAATCTTCAATTCATCTAGTGCATGCTAGCAGGTATCTTTCAATAAAAATTCATGATCTTTAGTCAATAAGGCAAATAACAGACGAGCAATTTGTAAATATTTTTTAATGAAACGACGATAATAACTAGTATATCCTATGAAGATTTGTACATGTTTTTGCGAAGTTGGGGTAGGAAAATTCAGTATTACCTTGATCTTTGCAGGATCCACACGAATTCCTTTTGCTGAAATGTGATTACCTAATACAATACCTTTGGTTAACATCATATGGCAATTTTCATTATCGAGGGCAACATGAGCTTCCTTACATCGTATTAGGATATTTTCTAAATTGTCCAATGCCTGATTAAATTCATCACCATAGGTTGTGAAGTCATCCATATAGATTTGTACACAATCATGTATTAGATCGAAAAATATACCTATAACAACTCTCTGAAAGGTGGCAGGTGCATTACATAGTCCAAATGGTAGAACATGGTAAGCCAATGTACCCCATTGACAAGTAAATGTTGTTTTATCTTGGTCTTCTGGTACGATTTGGATTTGATTATAGCCACTGAAACCATCGAGGAAAGAAAAGTATTTATTTCCTGCTAATGTGTCTAGGACCTGGTCAATAAAGGGAAGCGGGAAATGGTATTTATGTGTAGCCTTGTTAAGTTCACAAAAGTATGTGCAAATTCTCCATTTATTCCCCTTTTTAGGTACAATGACATGAGGGGAAACCCACCGACTATCAGATATGGGATAAATGAAGCCAACACTAAGAAAATTTTGTAACTCATCCTTGACTATGTATTTAAAGGCTGGATTCATCCTGCATTGAGGTTGGCAGATGGGTTAGGATCCTTCTTTGATATAGATGTGGTGTGTGCATATATTAGGATGGATTCCCTTCATGTCAGTGTAACTCCAGGAAAATTCATCAACATGCTTTTGTAATACTTATATCAATAACAATTTTTGTTGTTCGTTGAGCCCTCGATTAATTTTCAAGTTTTTTCCAGGGGCAATTTCTATAGTTTCTACAAGGGAATCTTCATTTTGTTGTGGTACTTCATGTTCTGCAGGTGGGGTATATGCTATAGTGAGAGAATATTAAGCCTTAGGATGCATGATTTGGTTAAGGACGTGTGAGTTATTTGAGGAGGAGGAGGAGGAGGCTATGAAATCACTGATTTCTTCATCTTCTGTTTTCTCCATAATGGATAAATATTGGTCTATGGAGAGGACATGATGAGCCTCTTCCTCGTTATCACTATCTTTTCCTTCAGCCCAAAGTGGTGGGTTAAAATCTATACTAGGTTTAGCAGACCCGTGAGAGATAGTCTTGTTTAGAGGGTTAAATTTTTCATTGAAGACCCATGAGAGATAGTCTTGTTGCTTGATCTACAATTAATATAATCATCGGTTGTGGCCAACCATGGTCTCCCCAAAATTAAATTATACTCTCCCAAAGAGGTATTGGGCTATAGGACCATGAAATATGTGGGATATTCCCATGAATCCATGGAGATTACTACATCTTCCAAGATACCTTCTAGTTTAATGGTTGATCTATCGGCTAGTTGAAGGACAATGGGTATTTTTCTAAGACTCGTGAGTCCTAAAGCTTGCATGGTTTCTCGTTTCATCACATTAATGGTAGTTACTGAGTCGATTAATGTTTTACGAATGAGGGTATTGATAATTTTCACATTAACAACAAGACTGTCGGGATCAAATTATTTAGCTGTAAGAAATCCCCCCATCCTTAGGTCAGGAAATTTTCCCATGACATGCATAGTTTAAGGGTCTTTTTGTTTTCTACTGGGTTTCCAAATACATAGTTCCTATATCGCTTTTGAATAAATATGTACATCTTTAATGGCTTGAAAAAGTGGTATTTTAACACACATTTTTTAGCTCTCCCAAGAAATCAAATTTGGGTTGAGTACAAGGCTTCTCTAGGCTTAACCTTTCGAGATAGGGTGGGTTCTAAAAGTGAGGGTGGGAATCATTATTTTTTGAAGGTTCTTGAGATTGTACTTATTCCGAATCCTTATTTTGAATATCCTTATTAAGATATTCAATAGTAACAAGAGGTTGGTCTTTGGTTATTGTCCTCCCAGATCAAAGGTGAATATCATTACAGTCCAGGAAGGATATTGAATAGGTAGGAAAGGTAGAAAGTCCAACAACTTGCGATGGTTGGCCTGGACTTCCATTATTGGGGTTAGGAATGGGTTGTGCAGGTATTTTTGGTTTAAGGGGTGCATACGAGGATGATTTCATTTGAGTGTTGGTTGTGGAGCCTGATTATGTTCCTGATTTAGAGGTCCTTGCTTTCAGCCATGTTTATACCCCATGAAGACTTTACACCCCAGAAGTATGTACACTCTTCCACACGGGGGAGTGCAGAGGGGGGGCACCCCCTCTGCGGGGTTCAGGGGCGAAGCCCCCAAAGGAAAAATTGCCTTATAAATGTATATTGTGATTTCATTGTAACTCTAGACCATTCATTATAAGGTCACAGATCTAATGGTAGAAATTATGTTAGGGTTTTTTGCCCTAGAAGGAAACCCTCTGTTATGAGGGAAATGTATTGCGGCTATGCATTATGGCGAGTATTGTATTCTGAGAGAGGAGACTATGAGAGAAATAAGAGGAAGTTACAACAGGTTTTGCTGTAGGTTGTATCCCTTCATTTGCTGGATAATAATAAAGGAAGGACCTTGAAATTTCTCTGGTGGACGTAGTCCACACTGGGTGAACCACGTAAATCTGTGTCTCTATTGTATTGTGTATATTCTGTGTTTTGTTTCCGCATTTGTTTTATTTTATTGCTCCGTGGTCCTGTGTTTCTAACAACTGGTATCAAAGCGAAAGGTAAGTCATAGGAAAAGAGGGTTCCTGGTTCGAGTGGGAGCAATGTCGGAAGATGGAAAGTTTAGGGTCGAGAAATTTAACGACCAAAACTACCAGTTATGGAAGATGCAGATGGAAGATTATTTATATCAGAGGGATCTATTCCTACCATTGGGCGGAGTAGCAAAGAAGCCGACGACCATGAAGGACGAAGAATGGGAGATTCTTGACAGAAAGGCTCTAGGAACGATACTGCTAAGCTTAGCAGTGTCGTTGGCTTTCAATATTTTGAAAGAAAAGACAACGAAGGATTTGATGGATGCGCGGCTAAACTGTATGAAAAACCCTCGATATCTAATAAGATATTTATAATGAAGAGATTATTTAATATGAAGATGTCAGAAGGTGGTTCTGTTGCAGATCATTTAAATGAATTTAATA
>ML786778.1:389408-423184 GCA_009831015.1 Picea engelmannii | reverse complement strand
AGAGGCAGAGTATGTTTCTGCTACAGAGGCTAGTAAAGAGATGATTTGGTTACAAAGGTTTATGGAGAAATTGGGAAAGAAGCAGGAGAATAACATGTTGTACTGTGACAGTGAGAGTGAAATTCATCTTGCAAAGAACTCAACCTTCCATTCAAAGACTAAGCATATACAGTTGAGGTACCACTTCATACGATCCGCCTTGGAAGATGGAAATTTGAAGTTGGAAAAGATACACACTAGCCAGAATCCTGCAGACATGTTAACAAAGGGAGTAACCAGAGAGAAACTGAGTTCCTGCTCATTTTCAGTTGGTCTTCAAGAATGAAGATGAAGATGAGAAATTTGACAGGTCCAAGAAGGTTCAGAGTCCAGCATATACAACAACGGTGGAGTTGTTGAGATCAGTCTCCAAGTGGGAGATTGTTGGTTGTGGAGCTTGATTATGTTCCTGATTTAGAGGTTCTTGCTTTCAGCCGTGTTTATACCCCATGAAGACTTTACACCCCAAAAGTATGTACACTCTTCCACGCAGGGGAGTGCAGAGGGGGGGTACCCCCTCTGCAGGGTTCGGGGGCGAAGCCTCCGAAGGAAAAATTTCCTTGTAATTGTATATTGTAATTTCATTGTAAATCTGGATCGTTCATTATAAGGTCGCAGATCTAACGGTAGAAATTATATTAGGGTTTTTTTCCCTAGAAGACAACCCTCTTTTATGAGGGAAATGTATTGCGGTTATGCATTATGGCGATTATTGTATTATGAGAGAGGAGACTGTGAGAGAACGAAGAGGAAGTTACAATGGGTTTTGTTGTAGGTTGTATCCCTTCATTTGTTGGATAATAATAAAGGAAGGACTTGACAATTTCTCTGGTGGACGTAGCCCACACTGGGTGAACCACGTAAATCTGTGTCTCTATTGTATTGTGTATCTTATGTGTTTTGTTTCCGCATTTGTTTTATTTTATTGCTCCACGGTCCTGTTTTTCTAACATTGAGGAGGGGGAAGAAGTTTCATGGGTGGTTGTGACATAATTTGTTGAGGACCTCCTAGAGTGTTTCTCCACCCCTGTTTCCATAACTAGTTTGGAGGAGGAGGATCTAACCATTGTTGTATTGGCATACCCCATGGTTGAGAAACATATTGCACAAAAGCATTATTCCATTGTGAAATAAAGTATTGAGATTGGTCTTGAATCATACCTTGAGGTCTGGGTCGCCATGATCCTTTTTGCATGATAAAGCATAACTACTCTGGTTCCTCATCCTTCTAATAGATAGCCTCCAGTCCAGGTAAGGAAGGGAAGTTATGAGTGTCATGAATTTCATTGTAGATTCCACAAACCTCAATATGAGCCAACATACATTCCTTCCATGGGTGCTTTGTTCTACATGGGAAAAATATGGCCAAATCTCGTTATGTTTCTTCTTTCTTCTTCCTCGCCTACAAGGTATCCAATTGAGATATTAAGTTGCTAAGAAGATCGATCTTGAAGTTTTCCAGCATGTTCTCAATCTCTTCCCTTGTAACACCACCCCTAGTATTCTTGCTAGTTCTTGATAAGACGTCTCTTGGTCCTTTTCCTCTCTTTGATGTACCTCTAGAATGTCTATGACAAAGGCCTATGATGGTATCATATTCCAACTGAGAAACATCTCCTCCACTCATCAGGTTACGTAGTTCTATACATTCATGTTGAATTCCCCTTCAGAGCAAGACTCTTTGAGTCTCATGAGCCAAGTCCCCTTGCCTCTCCCTTTGCAGATTATAATGGAATCGTTCTACATAGTATTCAAGGCTCTCATGTTCATGTTGTGTCATCCAGAATGCCTCTTCTCTTCTTTCTTTATCCTTGTAGTAATCATAGTATTTCTCCAGGAATTTCTTTGTCATTTGGTACCATGTGTGGATACTATTATTTCCAAGGCCCATGAACCACCGTAATGCGACATCCTTAAGCATGGTAGGAAAAATATTTAATTTCTAAGCATCTGACACATAGTCATAACTCCTACAAAGTACATCAAACTCAAAGAGGAAAGTGTCAAGATATTCTTTTGATAATCCATGAAAAGTAGGCAAGGTGGAATGAGGAATGTTCTTCATCTTAGCTTTCCATTTTGACTCTCTGATCGAAAACCCAAAGGTGGGAAATTCTTATTTGAAATTTTCATTTACCATTTCTTTTCGATAGTGCCTTTCAGGTACTTCTAGAAAGAGAGTTCCCCCAATTGTATGTTGCTCATTGTCTTGTTCTTCAAGAATAGGAATTTATTCATGTAAAGACCCTTGGATTGTTTATGACTATAAAGGAGAAATTTCAGGTTTCATTTTGGCAAGGTAACTAGCTGTGGGTGACAAATAATTTGGCTAGTTGTTCTCTTTTCCTTCTTGAGACGTTCCTGTGATGTTAGCTTTGTGGGGATTTTGGATGAATTGATATATCTACCTTGTTCATCTCTAATTTTGGTCATAGAAAGAATTAGAAAACACCACATTGAATATTCAATCTCTATAAAAGAAAAAAAAAATTCACACAAAACAATTCAATGATACTTTCTTGACAGATCCTGACAGCGGTGCCAAAAGTGACGAACCTTTCAATTACCTTAATAATAAATTGGAAAGTTGTTCATTTAATTATCAATCTAGGGTCGTATTGACTTTTGATATGTCATGCATTGTATATGCAAAAGAATCTTGTTGTTTATGCAAAAGTTGTAGTATGACAATGTCACAAATAAAGCATTCAAGGACACTTGGATCAAGTCACCAAATTATGCTGATTCTAAATTGCACGAAAGTAAATGTCAAACATGTAGGAAAGGAAGATCACTCTTTTGGAAATAAATCAAAATGAATCACTCTTGCGAAAATTGAAACTACACTTACGAAATTGAAATTGTACTTTCAAAATTAAAATCACGTTGAAGAATTGAAATCACACTTTGCGGGAATTGAAACACACTTGTTGAATTAAAATCACACTGAGTAGGAAAGTAAAGCTATGCTATGTCCTAATGGTGATTGATTTCAGTATGATGGAATCCTTTTTCACAACAACCATGTATCGCTCATCAATCATAAAACTATAAAAAAATAATCAACGAAGGTGCAATTGCTGTTGTGAGAAATCTCACCCTACGGACAGGTTGAGCTTCCCTTAGTTGTGTTTTATTCAACTAAGAAAACTAGAACAAGTAGACATTAACATTCCATATTTCCATCCTTTTACGCATGAGATAAGAGATGAAGAGGAAGAGAAAGAGGCACCTTTTTGTGTCGGTTTTCCTCACTGCTCTTTATCGTTTCGGTGTTGGATCTAGTCTAGCTCCAAACGTAGTGTACTTGCAAAGAAATAGAAGTATCCTCTTCTTCTACTACTTGTACCAAGTTAGATAAAAACTATCGTAACCAAGCCACAATCATTCATACATAACTTGAAAAGAGACGAAAATAGGGAAATAGGCCAAGTTTATTAATATGAGAAACAATGGAACTTACAATCATGATGTGTTGCAAGCCTCCTCCAATGATCCTCTTATCCATCCCCTTACTATATGATGACAAATGAAACAAAAGTTTGGTATACTTCAGACCTTAATTCCTTCTAATCTCTTTCACCCTTGAGAGACCTTGTTTATATAGAGGATTTGGGAGGTTCAACAAACTTAGAATATCAAGGGAAGGTAGAGATATTTCCTCCATAAGTTAGGATTTATTACCCAAAAAGGAGAGACTCGAGCCGATGATTCATCCATTAATCATAACCACTAGAAGTATCTCAAAGTCAAACCATAGAATAAGGCAAGATTGGTTAAAACCACCCTAACAGGGCTGGCTTTCCTAGTGACATTGGCAAGAGGCATCAATGACACTCTATGTTGGTATAGAAAGGGGCATCACCCTGAGAGTGAGACTCCCTAAGCCATAGTAGGGGGGCGTTATTGCTCCAACTAAGCCAAAAAATAAGGGTAAAAGTCATGTTTTCGACCTTCAAAATGGTTTTTTCTTCTCTTCAATGGCTAGGGATGATGAAAAAGTGTTATTCCATGGTGTCGGAGTGATGAAACATAAACGCGACACTTAGGAAAGTTTCATTTTCAAATTACGACACTCAACATCAAAAATGTACATAAGTTTGACACTAGGCAGTGTGCAAATTTTGCGTGTAACAACTATAAATGGAGTTGCAACAATCTGAGTTGCAACAATGGAGATGTAACACAAAATAAAAGGATTTACAGTGACTTGAGTTGCAACATAAAATGATCACAACATGAATTGCAACAAATAGATTCACACGAATTACAATTTTATAATAGATTTAAGATGAGTTGTAGCTTATAATCAAGATCACACAATGCACACTTTAGAAGTCAAATTCAATGAGTTATAGTAGAAATATAAATATAGAAATATGAACGAATTGCACCTCACTTGTAAAACTATATTCCTTCAATTAACAGTTCAGATACCACACAGATTACAACTATTTCACACAAAGTTGATTTTATACAAACAACAATTTAAAATCATAGAACTTAATCTACTCGAATCTCTGATTCCAAATGTAAAATCATATCCACACAATGCACTTTTATATTCACAATTCTAGGAATTGTAGCAAACTGTGAAGTAACTATGAAGGAGAATCATAAGTGCAACAAACTACTAAATTATAAAAATAAAGAATGTAACTACGTATTATAACTTTATAGACAATACCTGGCTAAGGAGGGGGCCCTACCACCTTAGATGAGGTATTAGAAGATTAATTCAGAATCACACAAATGCTCAACGCATCAACACACAAAAGAGTGAAAGTAGAACAATAATTGTGTTATGAAAAGGTTCTGGAAGTACATCAACATATGTGCAATTACATAGAAAAAATGTCCTTCTCCCTGATCTCTAATAGCTTGGGTCCTCTTATAATACATTCATAATCTAAAGTCATACAAAAGATGAATGGAAAACCATGTGGAGCAGACTGTTCATTCGTTATCGTTATCTCTAGGAAAGGTTGAGCGTCACTAATTTGACGGATGAACCAACATCTTCATTTAGGTGCTCTTATGTTTGTTGATCGTGTGTATGAACATTCATGATGTGACTAGTGTGTTGGCAGAGATTTATTTATAACTGAAGCATCAAGAGAACTGTCACATGTTGAAGTTGAACAACTGTTGTCTAGTAATGGAACTGCAACTGACTCGATTTTGTCTAGGATGTCGGCAAGTGGGTCTTTGGTAGTTATGTCGGCTTGGAATAACATAAAAAAAAATATCGACCGGAACTACAACAACTAAAATTTCAGCCATAACTATAGCAACGGTGTTGCACCTTTCAGAATTGCAGGAATGATGTTGCAGTTGCTTGGAATCGCAACAAAGATGTTGCAACCTTTGTAGACATTTTCTGCATAAAAATGCCAGTGCAAAGAAACAATAGATTCTACAAAGGACATGCAATAATAATTGTAAAATGACATAGAAGATGTGAATTGTACCTTGGTGCCAAAATAAAGCAATTATATGGAAGAGATGAATTAGAAAGGAAAGGATGATCAAAATGGTATGTGAAAAAGTGCTATATGGGTGCCAAAAATATGCCAATTTAGGGGCCCATCAATAGTCACACCCTAGGCCAAGCATGAAGTCCTAGGCTTTGACGGTAGAAGTGAAGCTTCCATCGCCATGAAGAAAACCATTTTTGTGAAGGAAAATGACTTGTGAGATTTGGATTTCTCATCAAGAGGAGTAGCAATAGTGAGTGAAGGTGTCATCTTACCACCACCTCAACCTTATGGTAGATTGAAGGAGAGAAACAATGAGGAGAGTTTGCATACTCAACCCACACTTACACTCAGAGAGAACAATAAACCAATCAGTGAAAGCAAGAAGAATAAGAAGACCAGGAGGTCTACCTCAAACAAGAAATTTCTCGTGTGTCACTGGTGCAAGAAGAGAGGCCATACCATAGAAATTTGTTGGTATGCAAATACTTGCTAACATTTTAGAAAGAAAGGCCATTGTGAGGAAACCTCCTAGAAGAAGCAAGCCATGTTCTGTAGGTATGATTATTTCCAAAAGTTGAATGGAAAGAAGGATTCTCCAACCCGACAACAAACACAGAGGCACATGGAGAGGAGGAGTATGCCAAGAAGTCCATATATCAACAACAATAACTTTTTCCAGCACTACAATTTGAGTAGTCATTGGGACTCAAAGTGTTGGCGACTTCATCCAAAGCTTCACCTCATAAACCTCATAGTGAAGAGAAGTGTGTGGAGAATGAAGACCATGGAAGATGAAGAGTGGTATACCTCTCCAATCCAAGAGGCAAAAGTCATCCAAGAGAGATAGTACCACATCAAGTTTGCATCACCAATGAGATGTACAACAGGTTGATGACCATGGAAGCTGCAATCCATTTTTTTGGTTCAATATTTGTTGTAGGAAAATTCCCCTGCAGACAGGTGAATGTCCTCTTAGATCCTCAACCGCTATGACCGAGACAGAAAAATGCTAACATTGAACACTGACATTTCTTTAAATGTAGCTAAACTATTCAAAGGAAAAATAGGAAGAAAGCATGATGTGCCTTTTTTCTGAATTTTTTCCTTGCTCAATCTAGGATGAACTAGATATTCAAGCCCTTTAATGAGTTCTGCAATTCAATAGACAATAAAGACAATGCATGCTTCCTATTCTACCAAGATTAGTTATGCAACAACCTCACCAAGTCCTCCTTGTTCAACCCCTTGCTTGAAAGACCCACAATCAGAATGAAAATACTTTTCACTGATATTCTCCCCCTTTTCACCATGAGAATGCCTCCTTATATAAGATTTGAGAGGTTCAACCACCTTAGCTATCTTTGGAATAAGTTGAGGATATGACTCCATTAGTTGTGGGATTTCTCTTAGATCTAGTCTATAACTTGGATTCGAGACAAACTAACTCGGATGGTTTCTAGCTTTCCTTAGAGATAAGGGGGATTCCTTCACAAGATTCTCTCAACATATTGACACTCCCTTAAAGATGGAAACAAAGCGCTATAGTGCTCCCTGATAAGTGGACAAGGAGCACTAGCGCTCCTTGCATGTGAGCAGGGGAGCACTGATCTCCAAAAATTCATTTAAGATGATCTTTCTTCAAGGAAAAATGTTTGTAAGGTTTATCAAACGACATGTTTTTAGGGTGTACCAAGTGTTCTTATGATGTCGTCGGCAATGAGACACATGCAAGACAAAAATATGATGTTTGCGACACTTGCGTCAAAAGTGTGACACTTACGACAATGACAAGGGGACATTATCGAAGTGAGGAATTTTGATGTGTAACGGATTGCCCCCCAAAGTGCGAGGTCAGAAGATGGAAGCTAGTGACTAAAGCACTTTGTATATTTTCGAAGCAAGGGTATGGAGTCAGAGAACCTGGTAGAAGCTGCAAACAACCATCAAACAAATTTTATCATATGTTTTAAACCCAAGGCATGTATACCTATGCTTGAGTGATAAAGGACTTAAGGTATGGTTTCCACCAAATAAACTGCAGATCTATAATCATATTGACTAAGGGTATAGCCACCAAAGATAAAATGTGGATCTATATCTCCATGACATGAACTGATCATAGCCATGAGAAATACACAGTCGATATACGAGATGATAAAACATATACACATACCAATACAAAGTGGATCTATGTGGTAGTATATCAGTATGCTCAAAATATCTCCTTCATAGCCTGGGAAAGCAGATAACAAAGTGAAAGCTCAACCCAGGGTATTCGTCCTGAGCCTGATGTAGTACGAATCTAACCATGGGAATATGTGTTTTGATGTCAAACATGGTAGAAACCACTTGATTACTGGTCAATGAGGTAAACCATTAACAAGTGCGAGGAAAATCACCAATGATTTCAATGACTCCCAAGGTACCCTAGTGCAATCCAACGGATGTGAATAGATGAGCTGAAGTCGAACATTTGTGGAATATTCCAATCAGAGGTCAATGATGTAAACCTACTGTCGGAGGTGAGGAGGCTTGCCATTGAGGCATACAGGTCCCAAGGTACTAATTGGTTTCTAAGTCAAATTTCTCGAATAATGTGTTGAAGTCGACAGGAAAAGACTCGTCGAAGGAGGGCCTTGATGTATCCCCCATAAACAACATGAAACTGACATAGAGATGTAAGATGGTGAATGAAATGAGTATGGATTGACACGGGTATTGAAACTGGAAATTTGTGATGGTTGACTCTTGAGGCATATACTTCGCTTGAACACTAAGGCACAACATAAATTAGCAGTAGAAACGTAACATGGACCAAAACATGATGCAATGGATACCATGACTTTCGTTGGGTGACCTAAAGAAGTAAAAACACTCAGGGGATTGGTTCAGTGCATAGGTTCAGCGGATTAAAATGTATGTAAAAACAATGTACCATGTTCAAGGGTGACTGCAAGAGTGACTTGTGACAATTCTAAAAAATGGCTCGGCTTGCTTCCTTCAATTTTTTCCCCCATCCAGATAGATGAGTACCTCTTTTTGTTTTTATGAGCTCGAGGAGGATAACACATGCTCAATATAACTCACCTTCGGTAAGTTCCTCTTCATTTTTTTAACGAACTGGAAGAAGCAAGGGTTTGGTCCCATATGGGCCCTTCGAAGTGTGATTTTTAACGAGTCCAGAGAAGGAAAAATCAGTGTTTTTTCATGTTTAGAGAGTTTGAAAAGAACTTAAAGACGATTCCAGGGTTGTCCTTTTTCGTAAGTTTAGTCTCCAAAGTCCGAAAAAGAGATAAACTGCTACTCGAGAGATACCCTTTCGAAACCTTTTAAACAAGTGTGAAAGGAAGCAAGATCACTCGACAATCTTTTCATGTTTAGAGAGTCTGAAAAGAGCTTAAAGGAGACTCCAGGGGTTTCCTTTTTCATGTATCCTTCATGAGTCCGAAAAAGAGATAAAAGTCTACTTGGTTACATTCTCATGGTTTTTCGAGTGTGAGAAAGAACAAAGACCGTGCTTGTCAATGCTACAAGGTTTAATGAAAAAGATATTGCTTTGAGGCCTACAAATAAAGACAATTCTACATCCAGGGTATTAGTGACTCCTCAAAAAAGTTTTAAAAACCCAAAAGAAACTTTATATTACCAAAAATCAACCTTATAATAGTGAAATAGGGTTAGAAATTTCATCTACCATTTCATTTTCACCAATTTCTTCTAGCTTTGGTATTTTCAACCTTGGAGGGTGATTTTCAAGATGTGGGCACTGGAGATGTGGTTGACCATTTTCGCATCTATCTAGACCAGGTTGGTCACTTAACCATTCTAGTCATTTCTCATGGTTTAGAATTATATTTTAGGTTGTTTTGGGATCCCTAGGAATCCCTAGGCGTCGAACTAGATCGACGCTTCGTCAAAGGGGTGAGGGGAGCGCTGATCATGTTTTTGGTGCCTTGGTGCGTGTGCATGGGGATAACTAGCGCCTTGTGGATAAGCTCAGGGGAAAGCTGATGCAGAACTGAAAAAAATGTTGCTTTTTATGCTAAAAATACCCAATATTTTGCTATGAGAGATTGACTAAAGGCTTTTAATTGTATGTTTTTGCAGTTTACATGGATTAGAACTTTGATTGAATGGAAAGAACGCGAGCACGAGCTCGACTATATAGCCGCATTGTAAAACCCTCAGACAAGGGGCGCTTTGAGGAATTGTGGCCTCCTCAAGTATTTCAAATTATAAAAGATGAAGAAAATTTTTTTATTACTTTAGTATCTGATTGGACTGTGGGATGATGTCGAGCAAGCATTCTGTATTGGAGCACAATTGCTCAAAATTGAGCTCGATGACATGTACTTTTTGACCGGCCTCTCAAGAAGAGGGGATCCTATCCTTTTGTTTGGGCATCGGGAAACTCCTCAACCTACCAAGGTGTATGTGGCTGACCATTGTATTCTAGGGTCACAATTAGTCGGGGGACGAATCGTGATCAAGGATATCAGAGATTTGACACTAAGATCTATTTAATTTTCCATTACCAACCTGGCAGGTAGCACAAGTGCACATTTGGCTTCAAAATATCAACTGTCTTATGCTCTACAATGAGTGGAGCCTAGATTATTTAACTGAAGTGCAAGATTCCTTGGGAACGTGAAGGATCAAATCACGAAGTGCAGGATTGGGAAGCATAAATAGTTTGGCTATGGTTCTTTCTTGGTTTCGTTCTTTTTGGAGCGAATACCTCAGATGAAACCATAGATTGTGCTGATGGCATGACCGATGACTGAACCACGTATGGAAAGATGGACAAGTTTGTCCTCGATATTGGGGACCGAATCAGAGTTAAAGTTCACAGTTGACTTCTTTGCTTGGTGGAGAAGGCAGTTAATTGTTATCGAGGAATTTCCATATGCCGGAGTGGATTTCCGGGGTAGCGTGGACTTAGTGGTTCCATAGGGTATTGACTGGGATGTGTCAGGTACGAAACCAAACCTTGTCATGTGTTTTTGATTTTGTAAGTTATATTATTTTTATGTGTACAAAGATGGATTTTAACAGATGTTTTGTTTCATCATGAAGATAGAAGCACATCATGTCCGATAGAGATGCCAACACTAGGGCATCATGGAGATGTGCAGATAGATGTGGAGAATGAGGTGGTAGTGGGAGGAATCTGGGAGGTTGAGAGGAACCTATGAGGTCTCACTATAGGTGTTCCACCTCTTAGGAGGTGAGACATACCTCTTCATCTGTAGAGGCATACAATAGGGGTTCCTGAGAGTTTGAACAACTTGCTATGACGAGTGGCCTCTACAGTGGTGTGCTTCTCGAAGCACAATGTGGTGCATGAGGACTAGGATCCTCCATACGTTTTTGTAGTCTTTTCATGATGATATCATGGGCATGAGGGCCCAGATTTTGCCCTATTATGTACTTTTTGTTTTATGTAAAAAAACTTTTTCTATTGCGCATTATATATATATATATATATATATATATATATATATATATATATATATATATATATATATATATATATTCGAGTTTTGTGGTGCCAATGATGTTACAAATTATCTTGTGTGATGTTTTTAATGTACATGTGATTCATTTTTTTAATTTTTTTTTACCTATGCGCAAGATATCGATCCAAAATATAATTTGCTAGTGAATCCGATGTTATGTTGAGTTCTCTTGGTATGTGCCTGTATTGTGTAAGTTCAAACATTCTCTCAAGACGACGAACTCTTAGGTGGAGACACAAAAGGATAGGGTTGAAAACGACGTAAAATCGATTAAGCTGACAAACCATGAGTTGAGAGTTTAGGTTAATGATTATATGAGATATACCTAGAGAGGAGGCCTTGGTTAAAATTCCAATGACAACGTGATATTCTGCCATGTTATTGGTTGCCGATCCTAGGCAAATGCCTCCTGAACTCACCAAGTCATCAGAGTGGTAAATGACCCAAGCTGCAGAAGCAATGTTCTGGGTGTGCTGACTAGCGCCATCCGCAAACTCCACAAAGATGGGAAAGGGAAAATGTCATCTGCGCACACAATCACAAGACAAAGTATAAGCGGCTAAAACAAAACTCATACATGCAAGAGAAAAGACACACCAAATCAAAAATATAGTACAATAGTGTACAAATCACACATGCCAGATGTTATTTGCATTGTACTTCTTGAGGTAAATCCCATTCCGGGGTTCACCGAGATATATTCCATCATAGTCAACTAGCTCGTAGGCAACTCTATGTAATACATGTTTTACGATATAGGGTCCATGCCACAGAGGTTCTAACTTTTCTGTCCTTAGATTATCATGAGCTTGGTCCTAAATGAGGACTAGGTCTCCTTCTGTGAAAGTACGAGGTTGAACAGATTTGTCATATTGACTCTTCATTCGTTTTTGATACGTCTCGTTAACGAGAGAAACATCATGACGTGTTTTTTCCAACTTAGTCAAATATAGGAATCGTTCCTCTTCAACAGAGGTGTGAGGCAAGAGTTCTACGGTGAGTTTCAACGAAGGGATCTCACACTCGATTGGTAACACTGCTTCGAAGCCATATACCAATTGGAATGGAGTGAATCCAGTTGCAGTTTTGACTGAGGTGCGGTAAGCCCAGAGGGAGGAGAAAAGTTGCAAGTGCCAAGAAGTTTTGTTTTCCCCCACCATGCATTGGATCATGGTTTTAAGTACTTTGTTGATAGCTTCAACTTGTCCGTTTTCTTGAGGATAGTAGGGGGATGAGTTTTCATGGAGAAAACCCAACTTGAAATGTAACTCACTCATCATCTGGTTTTGAAAATGTGAACCATGATCGATGACAATGGCTTGTGGAACACCAAAGCGAGTGATGATGTGGTTAAAAATGAAGAGAGTTGTAGTACGACCATCGTTAAGAAATGTAGGCATAGCCTCAACCCATTTAGTGAAATAATCAATGGCAATGATGATATAATCGTGCCCCCCGGCTAAGGTAGGCTTACATTGCATAAAATCAATGCCCCATTTTTCAAAGGGGCCGATGGTGACAATGGGATGCAACATAGCAGGGTGGGTGCATTCCTTTTTGTGAAAAACTTGGCAGGGTGGGCATCTTTTGGCAACCTCAATACAATATTTGAACATGGAGGGCCAAAAATAACCGACATGTAAGATTTTCTGGTCTGTAGCCATCCTAGAAAGGTGACCGCCACAAGCTCCAAGGTGATAGTCATTCAAAACACGTTCAGCCTCATCATGGGTTAAACAAAGTCGTAGGATAGTGTCAATACCACGACGATACAAAGTGTCACCGATGATAAGGTAGTGTTTAGAATGGTGGCGAATACGCTGATGTTCTTCACGGGAGATATTGGGCTGAAAACGTTGGGTTTGAAGATAGAGAAGAATATCTCCATACCAAGGGACTGACGTGCTAATGAGGAACATAGATTCATCGGGAAGAGAATCACTGGGATCAGTGTCTTCATCAGCATATGGAAGATCATAGATCAGTTCCGCAAAAACCAAGGACTTTTAGATTTTGATTTGGAAAACTCAAGATCAAATTCTTGAAGAATAATGATCCATTTGGAATATTTTCCCCCAAAGACTTGACGTGTCAGAATATGGTACATGGGGTTCGAGTACGCAACGACCGTGGTAGTGCGTAACATGATGTAATGGCGAAATTTCTGGATGACAATGACAGTTGCCAGAGCCAACTTTTCAACGTGTGAATATTGGAGCTTCGGACCGGATGGACTCTTGCTCAAATAGTAGATCACATGTTCATCACCATTAGGGTCCTCTTGAACTAACACCATAGCAATAGTGGAAGCAGAGGCTTCCAAATAAAGGATATAGTCTCGTGCATAATTTGGGGGATGCAAGAGAGGTGTATGGGTCAATGCATTCTTAAGAGCATCGAAAGATCGTTGAGAAGTGTCATCCTAGATGAAAGGAGTGTCTTTCTGAAACAATTACATAAATCCTTTAGTAAGCTCGACATAATTACATATAAAATGGTGAAGAAAGTTCGCTTTCCCTTGCAAACTTTGTAGCTGGGTCAGATTGTTGGGAGGAGGTAAAGCAAGAATAGCTTTGATTTTTAAGGTATCCACGCTAGTCCCATCTTTGGAGACAACAAAATTGAGGAGTCGACCTGATTCAATAGAGAAGATGCATTTGTGGGGGTTTGAATGGATATGGTAGAACCAAGATCGAAGAAAAATGGCCAGTAAATGACCAATATGGTCTTTTCGATTAGATGAATGGGAAAGTAAATCATCGAGGTAAGGGTTCATAATATGTTTGATATCGTGGAAAGTATATGACATGGCCCGCTGGAATGTAGCACCAACGTTTTTGAGACCAAAGGGTATTTTCCGATAAGAAAAATTCCGCCATGGGCAGATGAAGGTTGTCTTATGTTGATCAGTTGGAATAATGTCAATCTGGTTATACCCTAAAAATCCATCCATGAAAGAAAAAAGAACGCTTCTAGCGCAATTATCAATGATTTGGTCGATGAAGGGTGTAGGGTAATTGTCTTTTGGACAAGCCTTGTTGAGATCCCTATAATCAACGCAGTCACGAATGGTTCCTTGTTTTTTAGAAACCATAACGATGTTAGAAACCCATTCCGTAAAGGGGAAAGGATAGATAAATCCAGATTTCAACAGTTTTTCAAGTTCCTCCTTTATGGCCACGGTTTTCTTAGGATGAACCAGGCAAATTTTTTGTCGTACAGGTTTAATGCCTAGGTAGTTTTTTATCTCATGCACAATGATCGATGGATCAATCCTTGGCATTTCCTCATAGCTCCAAGCGAAGACATCACATAATTATTTAAATAAAGTGGTGTAAGCTTCCACTTCCTCGGGCGAACAATTAGCACCGAGATGAAAATTTTCCACGATACCTTCTTTGATCGAAATATCGATAACAATGGTAGAAGAGATGTTTCCTAAATTCCCCTCTGAAGTAGTATCATAGGTAACTATAGGAGATTGGGGAGAATCAACAACATTTGGGGGGAAGATAGAGTATATATCTTCCTGAATTTCATCTAGACTAGGAAGAAAAAATGATTGATGATGGTTGTCATCCCAAGGTACCTCGTCGATACTAAGCATTTCCATAATGGATTCGTTTGATGAAAAAATCTGTAAGACGTAGTCAAAAGCAGAGGACAAGGAATCCAACCAAGATGGAAACGAATAAGTGTTGGATGCCAATAGATGTTGGTCATCCAAAGAGGGAGACACAGATTGGATAACATCGTATGAAGCCTCAACTAGACTAAGTGGCATAGCGTCACCCAGTGCATCGAATTCTAAAGGACTAGGCACAAACCAAGGATCAGATGGTTTGAAATATTGATAGGCCATAGTCGAGATCATATTGATTGTGGAAATATGTTGGTAGTGGGAGGAAGTGGTGCAGGGAAGGTACCCATAAGGGAAGAATATTTTAAAATACTTACACTAACACTTTCATAAGTGATTTTACTATCTCCAAAGAAAGAAATATTGTTGGCGGGAGGATTGCGAGCGTCGGGGGTGTAGTAATCTAACTAGTCGATAGTGACAAATTTACCTTGATGAGAGAATTGTACACATCAAAACAACGATGAAGCGACGACGGTCATGAAATAAAACCAAATTCTTCCTAATAACCAATTGTAATCAAGGGGAGAATCGACTACCTCGACATCGACAAAGACAATCTTACCTCCCAACTGAACGACCAAATATTACAAGAGTCCGTGAGGACGAAAAACCTCGCCCATCAAATACTCGTAACATTGTAGGGGATTGGTTAAGCACAGGTGATTTTAATCCTTTCCAACAAGCTAACGACATGACACAAGTGGAATCTCCCTCATCCAGTATGGTGCAGTGAATGTGTTGATTATGAACAATGACATCAATTTGAAAAGCAAGCTGGTGAGAAAGTTGTGACTTGAAGTTGCTGAGGTTAAATGTGATCTTATTTGACGACTCAGGATCAATGGCACCGATGGTGGCCAAGAGAGTTCTATGTTGACTTGGGCAATGTTGTAGAACTTCAAGAGCAGACATAGCACACGGTGCTTGAGCCAAATCTTCAACAATGTTGTAGTTTTGGGTGACACATGAACTAGGATTAAAAGTTGACTTGAGAATAGTGCTCTTGGGAGGGCGTAAAATAGAGTCGAAAGTAGGTTTCTCAATCTAAAGTGACCCAGATGGAGGAATAACGGAGGCAGGAGATGGATCCGGTGGGGTACCGTTAATGACCTTTTCTTTACCAGGTTTAGTCAGTGTGTCATAGTGGTGGTGCGGGTGGTTAAATCAATCTCATTGAACATATAAATATGAGCACTCGTTGAGGCTTCATCACTAGGAGGATGCCTGGAACTACCTCCTATGGGAGGGGAAAGTGCTTGAGCAACCATGGAATGCTGTTGAGGAAAAGGCTGTGTTAACACGGCTAGTTGGGAATTCCATTTGAAAAGTTTTGCAACTTCGTCACGATGTGGACAGTCTCGGGTGAAATGATCATCACCACAAATAAGACATGGGAATTTCGGTTTTCGCCGTGGTTTCTTTTCAGTAGCAGGTGGTGGAGTTTGTGTTTTGGGATTTTCATTATTATTATTATTCTTTTTGGGTTTATTTTTTGTTTTATTCTTACCTCCAAATTGTTGCAAAGAAGCAAATTGAACTGCATTCACCTCAGAGATTTGAGATGAGATAGATGTAGAGGAGAGTGAAGTCGAACTGGTAACGGCTGCAGAAACAAAGTGATTTATCGTTCTGGTTGATTGTGATGAATATTGGGTTTTGACGATACTGATAACTCCATCCGCATGTGTCATGGAATAAGTTTTGGATGGATCGGTAGGAGTATGGGTAGCATTTGGAATCAACTCATACAATGTACTAGATTGGGAGTAAACCAAATCTAAGTACTGATCTCGGTAATGGCTTCTTCCCCAGTGACCACACCACCCATGGCGACGTCACGAGATATTGGGGGTAAAAGAGATTTAGTAAACCACTCTTCCAATAGCTATTCAAGAATGGTTGCTTTAATCAACCTTCATCGTCGTCTCCATTCATGAATGTGATCAGAGATATGTACGAAGTTCGTTTGATGAAGGGAGGTTAAAATTTCAGTACCCATCTCGTAACGAATGGGTAATTGAAAATGCAAGAGAAAAGCCATAGCTAGGGATTTGAAGTCTTAAAAGGAACCACGTTGAAGTTAAATGTACCATTTCGTTGTAGAGCCCGTGAGTGTGTGATGGAAAAGACACAAACGTATATAATCATCCATCAATGAGTTTGATGAACACCATAAATGGAATGTCATAACATGGTTGTTTAGGTCTTCCCTAGGTTTACCATCAAATTTGGGGATGTCAGAAGGTAATTTAGCAGGAATTACTAGCCAAAAAGGAAAATGCAATATTGGATCATTTGTCAACTGAGACAAATCTGGTAGATCCAGTGTGGCGAGAAAGGGTAGTTGTCGGTTAACCTAAGGGTGATACTGATGTGGCATAGGGACACCAGTGGGGCCGTAAATTGGTTGAGGTGGATAATTGTATCCAGTAGGCCCTCCCATATATGGTTGTTTTTTACCAGTATAGGTAGGATTTGATTGTTGTTGAGTAACTTTCATGAGCAGGGTGAAACCGGTTTGATTATGAGGAGTATAAGTCAGTTGATTTGGTTGTGGGGGATAAATGTTTTCCCTTGAGGAGGGTAAACAGTTTGTCCCTAAGGAGGGTAAACATTAGACCCTTGGGAAGGATAAGGTTGTTTTCCTTGAGGACCCTAGGTGGGATTTGGGACACCCAGATAAGGTTGTCCAAAATATAATCCGGAAGGAACAGGATTTGGTACTCCTCCTTGTGGGTTATGGTATGATTTCCCCCTATGGTAAGGTTTATTAAACGTACCTTCTTGAGGTAATCCCCATAGGTTGATTGAAAAATGTGGTTTGGACAGTAAATGGGGGTTGTCCCCCGACAAGAATGTGCAAGGGTGGCCATCCCCCATGAGGGATGGGCCTACTGGATGATGGTTTCCCCCGAGTAGGGATAGACCCACTAGATTATGGGTCCCCCCTAGTTGAGATTTGTCTCGTAGTTGATTGTGTATGTATGGAAAGGGTCTGTATTCTCTGATGTAAAGGTGTTCCAATAGAACCCTGTGGAACATGAGGAGTTGTAGTGTGAAGAGGTGTAATCATGGGAGTAACAGTTGAAGTACCTTGTGCATGATTAGGTGTTACGAATCCAACATTAAGGTGGATTTGTGCTGACGTAGCAACATGATCGACTACATGTTCAATGGGACAATCAATAGTATGACCGGATGGTCCTACCTCAGTGGCAAGAGGGTCATGAGGATCAAGAGGTGGTTGACTAAAGTCAAACTGTTCATAAAGATCACATCCCGATGGAGTCTTCCATATGGAATGAACAAGTGTCTATTGTGGATTTACCATGCCAACAGACCAAACAAGAGTTATGTATTCATCATAATCACGTTGTGTGTCTTCCATCTGTGTTTCAGTAAATGGCCTCAATGGTAAACGTTGAATTTCTTCTTCTATTATGTTACCGAATGAGTCCAATCGAACAAGGAGTGGTTTGATAGGAGCTTCTGACACAGGGTAGTATGAGGAATTAGATTCTCAACTGTAACCAAGGCACTTTTAGGATTTTCTAACAAAGGAGTAGCTGCGCTCCCAGCATCAGAGTGATTTTCTATCTCTTCACAGTAAATGTCTTCTGGTGAATTAGGAGGTAAGGGTTTGTATACTTTCGGAGGAAACCCTTGCATCCTACATGATCTATGAAGATCTTTATTGTCTACAGTCTCAATCTTGAAAAATGATTAAATCAACAGCACACGCTAAAAAATCTAGAAGAACCAAAAAACAAACAAACCTTCTCTCAATGACCGTACTAGTTGGTGATGAAATCCAACATCACGTGATCAAATTGAGAATGGGCTAGGATATGAGCAAGTGGAAAAGTTATGATGGAGATCTGTTGAATGGAATTACGCCTTGGTGCAAGCTTCCACACATTAATCATGGATTTACCCTCCAAGGAGCCCGAGTGAGTTTGATCAGTGTCTGTTCTAGGTACAACAAAAACTTCCCTTCATCGTCACCTTTTGTAAAGACCCTAAATATTATGGTTGTTGGCACAGGGGCAGACCCAGGTTTCAACGTTACAACAACGCACCAACAGAATTCTAACTACCGACCCTTTTGACAACACCTGTGAAGCAGATGAAGTCTCACCCGAGGTAGAGGCAGGGGTGGTTGCAGGACTCAAATGTATGCAACCTTTGTTAGGACACAGATCTGTGATTGTAACACCTTAACAAAGCACTTAGTTATTACATTTCATTAATATTCAGCTTTAGTTTACAACGCAACTAAACCCTAACAACAAATCAACACAATATTCACACAGATCCAATAGATTCAAGCACTAAGCATACCAACAGAGATCAGATCTAGAATTCATTCATATTATTCAACACTAAGCTATCATATCAGATTCATCTATCATCTAACATCAAACTAAGCATTGAATCACATAAACAAAAGAACAACCAAAAAACATAAAGCATTCACAACAAATGATATACATGGTTCACCCCCAGCATGGGGCTACGTCCACCAACTCTTCTTCTCTTTATTATCTTCGTTCAATGCACATAGCCACAAGACCCACTCCGCATAGGACATGAGATCTGCACGCACCTCACCAGATCCTCCTTCCCCGAGTTAGGTCACAACACAAATCCTTCTTACACAGTCTGCACACTAGCCTCTTACAATCACTTGCACTTAGCTCTGCAAGTCTTAACACATAGTATGCACAAAGCCTCTAGCTCTGCACTAAGCCACAAACATTCACTACTACTTACATCACCTAGAATTCTATTTATACATTACAAAATAGGCCTAAGCATGTGTAAACCCATGGGCCGACATCCCCATACCCATTACATAAGCCCAAAATCCAAAAAGGCCCTAAAAAGGGGCCGAGATCCCGTGATCTCCACTTCGTCTTGTGCTCCACCTTCGATAGCCTGTCGAAGTCCCAAAAATAGGTCAAACATGACAAAGGATCCACAAAACTTAGTCAAGGGCCAACAGGCCCCCAACACTCACCTGTGACTTGTCCCGAGTCACTCTAATTTGGGTAATTCTACCTCAAAAGCCTCGATATTGGCTCGAGCTGCTTTAAATTGTTGCTATGCCATGGCCTCCTGCTCAATGAACTCTTGGATAATAGATTCGTTGATAGGTCCCTCTAAGTGATGTTCAGCTGTAGTGACGACTTGTTGTAGTTCTGCTCCTTGACCTTCGATCTCTGAGAACAATTGGAAAGCCTTATCGTGTATAGGTTGGAGCCTCTGAGTCACTTCCATGAATCTGCTCTGAATGGTGTGGACCTGCTGTTGAGAAGTTCACTGCTCTTGGGATCGCTTCATCCTTTCAACAACCAATAGGGGCTTCAAATGAGCCTATATTGTTTCTGTTTGCTACTTCGCCTCCTGGAGCTATGATTCCAGTGCCTTTAGTTCTAGATTCTCAGTGAGTTGCTCATAAGTTTGGGAACTACAATCACTTAGTTGTTTACATTCCATGGCAAGGGCCTTTATTCTCTCAACTGTGCTTCAAGCAGTTGCATCTCTTTGATCCCTCACATCCTGCGGGGTGTCAGGCACTATGCAGAGCTCTAAGTCTGCTATTCTTTGTTGTAGCTGTTGGATAGCTTTTGCGAGGTACTCTACTTGATGCTCGAATCGGTCTTCTGCCTTTGGCTCTAAGATTTTCACAGAGGGAAGTTCTTTGTTGACTGCATCTTTCACTTCAAGTTGTTCTGCGAGCAACTGTTCTTTTTCCTGCTGAATCTGTGCTTTCTCCTCTTCAAACTTTGTCTGGAGAGAAACCTTCTCCTGCTTTGCAACTAGACATTGTTCTACAACTACTTATTGCACTTGCTTCAAGTCATGGGTGGCTTGTTCTATTTCTTCCTATGCGCGACGAAGGTGAGCTTCGGTCGAATCAGTTAGTCGACAGAGTTGGGCTGGCTCATCTCCCAACTCTGGTTCTTCCGATGGTAGGGGCGTAGTGGACACTACACGACTGGACTGAAGAGATTGTTGTACCCCTCGGAGCTCAACCTCGATTCTGTCGTACATATCCTCCTACTTGGCTTCATGTTTATGCAATATTTCCCGTGAGGCATCGTTTACAACTGTGATGATGAAGTCAAAGTCATCAACGGTGAGAACAATCTGCATCTTAGTCAAGGTGGCTATGGATTTATTTCAGGAAGAGGGTTTTGGGGGAGAAACCTCCCTCTTCTTCAAGGGATCAGCCTCATCTCTAGGCGGTGTTACTTCAACTTTCTTCTGCTCATCTTCTTTACCATTTATCTCTTCTACTTCATCATCACCGCCTCGGCCAGGTGATATTGAAACAATTTTTTTCTGATGCGCTGCTTAAGTCTTGGACTTCTGCGGTCTTCTTCCTTCTGCTGGTTCTGGTTGTGTCATGTTCTTTGTGAGTGGCCTCTGAGCTGTCAGGTTCGGGGTCATACATCTCTGTAATATTAGCGGGGATAAGGAGGTCTGATGACCAGTCCTTAGTTATCTCCTCGAGGTCCTCTTTTGTGAGCTTGTAGTATGACTGAAACTCCTCCTTATGCTCGTCTTCTCGTGCAGTGATATAGATGAAGTCCTGATCTACACGAAACTTCATGAGGGGTCGGAACCATTGTAGGGTGTTTGGAATCATGCAAGGTTCATCTTCGATAGCCCTCTTCAATTGGAGATAATATGTGTGAAAGACTGCATTCGACTGCCACTGTTTTCCCATATCGCTCGAGTACCAGAGCGTGGTGAAATTCGCAGTAAGTAGTTCAAGCAGCTCAATGTATGGGAAGGTCACACCTTTCGACATTTCCCAAGCAATAAAAGTGATGAGGATCAGGAGCCAACTAAAGTGGAACTTGTAGCCTTGATCTTGTGCTTCGGGACAGTCTAATTCCAACTGATTAACTAGGTACTTCTCCCAGTTCATCTGAAGGCCTTCCACACATTTCCTTGCGAGGTCAATGACAAACCCTGTGACCTGCATGGGTCTATTCTTCCTTACTAGATTTCCTGCAATTAATTGGCATGCTATGTGCACTGCGTCGTTCTGGATGGAATCTAACTTGTAGCCTCGCTTCCCCTTCTCAACATCGCCGTAGGTATCCTTGATCTTTTGTGCTAATGCACAATCTGTGGCTTTCCCTGGATAGAAGTCCTATGGGTCGGGTCCTTGCATACTTAATCCGATGATCCTATGGATCAACGTCAGATCGACTGTGATACGTTGGTCTATCCATAAGTAGCCTCCATGGTAACATGAGAGCAGCATCTTAACATAGGCGTTAACCTCTTGGTGCCTTCCAAAGTGTGGGATTTTCATTACATTCAACAGGGTGGACTGCGCAAGGTTCATCGTCCATGGCTGGAGGATTATTTTCGAGTTCTTCCCCTTCATCCTGGTCAAGTATTTATACGGGGCGAGCATACTATGGTTCTTGTGGTCTCCTAGGTTGAAGTCTCTGATATTCAACGTTGTGATCTTGTCTGGTTGTTCTCTAACTGCGCGTATCCCCTTCGGGAGGTATGCAGTAACCATGGTGTAATCAAAATCTCTTGGAACACTATCATGACTCACCGCGTCGGCTAGAGGCAAGATGTAGTCGGGTAAGATGGTCGGGATTAACTTCACATTTGCTAGGTCATCTCTGTGCTTGGTTCTCTTTTCCGTGACGACTCGGGATGGTCTGGATCCGTGAGAAGTCGATGGAGAGGCTTGCACTCCTCTCATCAATGATTCTTGTACACCCACAGACATAGACATTACTCTTTCATTCATGAGGTCGATGAGTATTTCCTTCACAAACTCTTCGACTGCGCTAAGTTTCTTCAGACATACAGGCTTGTGGTTGAAGATCTCGGGTTTGAAGAGTAACTACTCAATGCAACGGGATGGATGGTGATAGCTCAATGATCACTGTGCAAAATCAACAGATCTGCGAGATTAGATAATCATGGTTGGAAAAAGTGTTCTCGGTGCAAGGCTAGAAAAAATAAGTAGATAACTAGGCAACGAATCTCTCCAACAGGCGAGAAGCCTTCATTAATTCAGTTCTGTCCATTATGGTATGATCCCAACGGTCTAATGGCGAGCTTTATGACCACAAAATTCGTTCTACCCTTTCAGAGCGTTAGTCTAATAGTTATACTATTTCCAATGGCTATATTGCTTTTCCATGGCGAAGTGCCATGTGGCGCTGTTCTGCTATCCCGACGAAGTTCCAGTTTTGCAAATTTTCCTTCTACGAAGTTCCCTCTGGAACCTTCTATAACTTTCTATCTTTGATCTCTTCTTACTTAGTTTTCTAGCCTTCCTTCTAGTGAGATTCATCTCAATATTCCTCTTTCCGTTCTGATTCTTATCTCCTCTTGGCATAATAACTTCGCGCTGTTGAGATTCTTTCCTAGGATTCAAGGTAAATACTTCTTCTCTATCTGGGGTAGGTGCTTTAGTCTTCTGTGAGTCTTATTATGTTCTTTCAACTTCGACATCTAAGTTTCTGGTTCTAAATAGCTTCAATCTGTTCTCCTGTTCTTCAATCAACTGTGCGATCCTCCTAGTCATGAAATCTTTTAGTTCTTGCTTCTTCTTCTCTAAGACTTCTTCTTCTTTTCTTCTGGCTTGATCCTTTTCAATCCAAGGTTTTCCTAGTAACATAGAAAATGGGGCGCTATTCTCAATAAATTTAACAACCTCAAAATCTTCTTATGTCAAGGTTCCATGAGCACTCATAGATATCTGGGTGAGATTTCCATGTAGGTTTATCAACTTTCCTCTAAATAATCCTATTCCTCCCAATGAAGGAATCATAACAGGCTTTCCTAAAGTTTCCCAAGTTCTTTTTTTCATAATATTCACCTGTGTTTCTTCATCCAGAACACAGTCAATATCGAAGTCTCCTATTCTTTCTTCTATGTACTCTTTTTCTTTGAAGATCTATGATAAGTTGATTTTCGGTGGTCATTGAGGGTTTCTTTCATTTGTAGCAATACAATTTCTGATTCTTTCTGGGGTTCTTCCATGGTCTTAGTGTCTTGACCTTTCTCATGGTCTTCTTGTCTCATATTCATTCTTTCAAGTTTAGCAATCATTCTAGGGCAATACAAAACTTCATGGTCCATAGCTTTACAACAAAGACAATTGGGTCTTCTACCAGGGCATTCCTTAGTAAGATGTCCCGGTCTTCTGCAACTGTAACAAAGAGTTAATCCTCTATTTCTCTTAAATGATCCCCATCCTTTCCTGTACTGCACACTAGGATCATGCTAGCTAACCTACAAAAAATTATTTCTAGGATCTTGCATCCATTTGTTAGTCCAAACATTCTTTCTGTGCATAGGAATAACATACCTTTCATTATTCTTATCAGATCTACTCATATCAAATCTTATTTCTTCTAGATGTGCCCTATTTTTCAGGCTAGGACAAAATTTATCAAACATACCTAGATCCATATTCTTGAAACAAAAATTTCCACTTATCTTACTTTTCTCAGAGCACAAAGCTTCCGGATCTAAAACTTTTCACTATTCTTACCTCTTTCAGAGCGCAAGGCTTCAAGATATTACCTCTTTTCTTCAGATTAGACTTCTCTTCTTAGCACATAGTTTCACAATTCAAGTAGAGTGTTTCACACCAGAGAAACATATCTACGCACAAAGCTTTCACAGTTTCGGGTCAGATCTTCTCACAAAGCTTCTTCTTCCTCAGTTCCCAACAATCACAGTTTCATGTTCATATCTTCGCACAGAGCTTCTTCTTTTTCAGTTCCCAGCAATCACAGTTTCAGGTCCCAGCAACGGAACCATTTGTTGGCATAGGGGTAGATCCAGGGTTCAACGCTACAACAACGCACCAACAAAACCCTAACTATCGACCCTTTCGACAACACCTGTGAAGCAGATGAAGTCTCACCCGAGGTAGAGGCAAGGGTGGTTGCAGGACCCAGATGTCTCCAACTTAGCTGGGACACAGATCTATGATTGTAACACCTTAACATAACACTTAGTTATTACAGTTCGTTAATATTCATCTTTAGTTCATAGTGCAGCTAAACCCTAACAACAGATCAACACAGTATTCACATAGATCCAATAAATTCAAGCACTAGGCATACCAATAGAGATCAGATCTAGCATTCATTCACATTATTCATCACTAAGCTATCATATCAGATTCATCTATCATCTAACATCGTACTAAGCATTGAATCAATTAAACAAAAGAACAACCAAAAATCACAAAGCATTCACAACACATGATATATGTGGTTCACCCCCAGTGTGGGGCTACATCCAACAACTCTTCTTCTCTTTATTATCTTCGTTCAATGCATAGAGACATAATGCCCACTTCACATAGGACAAGAGATCTGCACGCACCTCGCCAGATCCTCCTTCCCCGAGTTAGGTCACATCACAAAGCCTTCTTACATAGTCTGCACACCAGCCTCTTACAATAACTTGCACTTAGCTCTGCAAGTCTTAACACATAGTATGCATAAAGCCTCTAGATCCGCACTAAGCCACAAACATTCACTACTACTTACATTGCCTTGAATTCTATTTATACATTACAAAATAGGCCTAAGCATGGGTAAACCCATGGGCCGACATCCCCATACCCATTACATAAGCCCAAAACCCAAAAAGGCCCTAAAAAGGGGCCGAGATCCCGCGATCTCCGCTTTGTCTTGCGCTCCGCCTTCGACAACCTATCGAAGTCCTAAAAATAGGTCAAGCATGACCAAGGATCCTCAAAACTTGGTCAAGGGCCAACAATGGCTACTAAGGACACCAACTCGCAGTCATCCTCTGGGCAAGTACAATCGACAGTCCAATCCAAATGTATGGGAAGGATAACAAGTCTGAAATCCTTCAAGAGAACTGATGACAAGTGGACCGGTAGAAATCTAGAGGACCCCGAACGGATTCAGAATTGACGAAGCACTGAGACAAAATGAAGAAAATTGGACCTCAAGAAGAACCCCCAATATACAATCTTACTACTATGAACGGTCAAACCGTGGAGGGATAATCTCCGTGGTTCTCCCGAACGTGACCTCGTGCGTAACCCTTGTGTGAGAGGGCGATCCTAGCTATGCTTAGATGAAAATTGTATTTTCTCTCCCTATCGCAAGATGCTAAGTTTGTTTTGAATGCTTTGGAGAGTTGTACTCACAGCCTAATCCAAAGCGCTAATCCTAGTCAAATGTTGGTGGAAGAATCTAAAAAGAAAAAGTTTCTAGATCAATTTTAATTAGCGTTGATTTTAGTGGTTGTTCTTTATTCAGAGGTGAATGAGAGTGAAACTGATGATATTATGAATCGAATCTCAAAGAAGCAAAAGAAAAATTATAAGCAATTGTTTCTTTCAATGAACTTCTATTTATGGGAATGAGAAGATTTTTCTTACTTTCATTATCAAACACCAGAATGCAGAAGTTTCACGCAATTTATTTCAACAAGAATCAAATTCAAAGCTAAACTATTTAGAAATTGTTTCTAATATCCAAAAATCAATCATGAATAGATATCTCTTTGTTTAAATATGAACAAAAATTGATTTGATTCAATGCTTCTCATGCCAACAAGATTTCACTATTTGCAGTAAACAAAATAATACTCTCACAACAATCTAATAAGAATAAAAAACAAATCTAAACTTTTCATAAAGAAAGACAAAATAACAAAACACACTCAAGAAATTTTCTTGGAAAGATACAAAGATCAAAGACCAAATAGAACAATACAAAGATCTTTAGGCTTCCTTTTAACAACTTTCAAACGATCAGATGAACGAGAAAGTATAAAAAACGAACTCAAAATCTCGAAGAGAAAGAGTGATTTCAAAACAAGGAAATATCTTTAAAGATCCAAACAAAGACCAAAAAAATTAGAAACAAACAATTTGCAAGTTTTATAGAAGACACAAACTGATAGAAAAAGTCTTGAGCAAAATAAGAACCCAAAAAATCACACCCAGCACAGACATCCAACAATTTTTCAACAGAGAGAAAAATTGATGCTCTAGTTGTATAAGCACCAGAGCGCTACAATGCTCCCTAAAGAACTACAGGGGAGTGTCGATACTAAAATCAATGCTCTGGCTGTAAAGGAAGACGGGCACGGGTTTCCGAGAATGAAAAATAATCAACCCAAAAAACAAAAACTCAAGAAGGCTTGATCATCAACCTGTGTAAGATGAATTCAGTACTGACAACACATGCATACAAGAGTAAAAATACACTGAGTAGAATATGAAGATGAGCAAAAGATAAGACAAGACCAAGGAAAGAAACCGAAACTGAAATCTTCGATCCCCAGTGGATTTGCCAATTTTTGTTGTAGGAAAATTTCGCTGCGGACAGGTGAATGTCCTCTTGGATCCTCAACCTCTATGACCAAGACATAAAATACTAACATTAAACACTGACATTCCTTTAAATGTAGCTAAACTATTCAAAGGAAAAAAAGGAATAAATCATGATGTACCTTTTTTCTGAAGTTTGTCCTTGCTTGGTCCAGGTTGAACTAGATCTTCAAGCCCTTTAATGAGTTCTGCAATTCAATAGACAACAAAGAAAATTCATGCTTCCTATTCTACCAAGATTAGTTTAAACTAGATTTATGAAGAAGAGACAAGCCTATGTGAACATACACAAACTTGAAGGAAATATGCCAAGCATATATTAATGAGAACATAACAAGGTACTTAACACCTGTAGATGCAGATGCAACAACCTCACCAAGTCCTCCTTGTTCAACCCCTTGCTCGAAACAAACACGATTAGAATGACAATAATTTTCACTGATATTATCCCCCTTTTCACCAAGAGAAAGCCTCCTTATATAAGCTTTGAGAGGCTCAAACATCTTAGCTATCTTTGGAATAAGTTGAGGATATGAGTCCATCAATTATGGGATTTCCCTTAGATCCATTTTATAACTTGGATTCAAGCCAAACTAACTTGGATGATTTCTAGTTGTCCTTAGAGATAAGGGGGATTCCTCCCCAAGATTATCTAAACATATTGACGCTCCCTTAAATATGGCAACAGAGTGCTATAACACTCCCTAATAAGTGGACAAGGAGCACTAGCGCTCCCTGCATGTGACCAGGGGAGTGATGATCTCCAAAAATTTGTTTAAGATGATCTTTCTTCAAGGAAAAATGTTTGTAAGATTTGCCAAATTACATGTTTTCCTCTTCTAACAAGTCTTAGAGGGTGTACCAAGTGTTCTTATGACGTCGTCCACAATGCGACACGTGAGGGACGAAAATATGATGTTTGCGACACTTGCGACAAAAGTGAGACACTTATGACACTTATGACAATGACAATGGGACATTATCGAAGTGAGGAATTTTGATGTGTAACAATATTGCACCCAAAGAACCCATTCTTGGACTTGTGTTGGGTGGTGATGCACATAGGTCAATGACCTTGGGGGGTGTTTGGAGAACTCAGGAAGTGCTTGCAAGCATGTGTAGGCAGGAAGCAACTGACCCTAGCAGAAGAATGCAACCACACTTGAGGAGTTGTTATGTGATGGTAGCATGCTGGGGTCACACTAAACATACCAACATTTTACTTGGCTTCGTTGATAGCCGAGATGAACTATCTCTAAGTTATAAAGGGAGATGGGAACAAGTGTTGAGCTTAGAGTTCATATTCCGAGATTGCTCAAAGCTAAGAGTCAGTGAGAAGACTGTTTCACTACAAGAACAAGTGAGCCAAAACCAGAGCTAGAGCTATAGCCAAGGACCAAATCCAGTAGCTAGAGCCATGTGCAAGAGCCAAAGCTAGAGTTAGAGCTCTAGCTAGTAGCCAACATCATATCCACATTCCACAGAAGTAGGCAACCCTGATCCAAATTGGTTTTCTAGATATTTTGGAGACCAAAAAGCCTCTCAACATGGAGGTGTGATCCGAAAGGTGTGATCCGAAATGGATCTATATTGAAGACTGGATAAGGCTCAGTACTTGCAAAAAAAATTGACAATCAAAATGCATGACGTAAGCCACGTAAAACAATGCAAGTTTACATGGAATAAGCCAAACAATGATATAACTAAAAAGTTAAAGAAAATAATTAAAATGAAAATGAGAGAAGGCTAAGGAAAAGGAAATGAAGAGCCATGGATGTTGGCCTTCCCTTACCCCCTAGCTCTCCATATTTATTCACTCTTGCTCATACTCAAAGGGATTTTTTCGAAGGAGGAGGAGAGCATTGTAAGTTGCAAACTTGCAGAAAGAAGGATATCGAGCACGATTCATTGGTTTTCCCAATTGGGTTCTAAGGTAAAAAAATATTATCTCATTGAGTTAGTTCCTCCGTGTGTTGAATATGGTTAAATTCTCCATTATGTTAAATTGCAACTTGCTGGTTATTTTACTTAATGGCTACTTTGTATCTTGATTATAATTGTTGACAAGATGAGGAGTTGTTTGCTACATATTTCTTTTACTGTGTGTGAGGTATTCTGGAGCACATTGGTGGGGGTGGCTACCAAATCCAATAGTTATCTCTCCTACACCATTGATCAAACTAGATGAAGACAAATCCATGAACCTCATTATAGAGCTGCTAGAAAACTTAATAAATCAATTTTTCTCTCTCTTGGGAGTCATTCTCTCTCTTTAGGTGAATTCTATTTCCTACTTGTTGTATTCAAGTGCCCACACAAAGTTTTCTCTTGATGTGTGTATTCAATCTTTGTTGGGACGTTTCTCCGTGAACTAGGCCACGTTTTTCCTTGCTGGGGTGAAATTGACCTTCGTTGGGTGTCCATTTGAGTGCTGGGGTGAATTCCATTGTTGTTGGCCATCTAATTCATTTTTTGGGTCGAACTTGTCTCCCCTGGGTGCTTAATTTGTTACCTGGGCGATTGAATGGTTTGCTGGGTCGAACTTATCTCCCCTAGGCACTTAATTTGTTACTTGGGCGTTTAAATTATTTGTTGGTTGAGTCCACTTGATTTAATATAAACTGGAAAACGTTTTGCAGTGAGAAAGTAATAACAACAAGAGAGGGAATCAAATCACTCCCATGGGTTCGATAAGAATGAGAGCAAGAATCTCAAAAGAGAAATGGCTTTGACAATTTCTCCCAGAGTGCTCATCACTTAGCAAGAATACCTTATACGTTTTTTTGTTGTCTAAGAACATCCTCTTCAAAAATCTAGAAACCAGATATCATAACGTATCATTTTTCTAAATTTCCACTTAGAAACGTGAGCCCTAGCGTACTGAGAGTCCCCATGCTCTTTCCATTAGTTGCTATAGGTATGAGAGCTATCCTCTATAGACCTCATAGAACATACTACGTTTCATTGGTTGGTCACCATGCGAAAACCTAACCTTAATTTATGAGCATCCAAATGTATGGTTTACTGTCTAAACACTCCTACTCACGAACCCTAACTCCAGGGTGTCCAAGGAACATTTTGTTGATTTTCCAAGTGTTCCAATTTTCCTCCCTTGGTCAATTATGTACCCATACTCCAATCTCATTTTCTCATGGTTTGGATGTTGTCTTGAGTGCCCACCAATTGCTGATACATATAATTTATTGCCACTGACCTCACTGTCTAATTAGGCATTGAATCATATGTGAAGCAGACTAGTAACAACTCTGCACAATAGGTTTGGTTGTTGAGCATAACTATTGTCGTTTGAATGAGGGGGTAGTTAAGTGAAAGGTATTGTGTATACTGAGTGGACAACGAATAACCAATGAATTGAATAATTGGGTGACTGAGTTAGTAAGGATAGTTCCCCCACCTAGATCATTGCTATTAGATGAGTGTAGGGCATAAGACTGGGCCTCCAGAAGGTAGAGAAACCTATGATAGCCTCAGAGACAGAACTGAGGTAGATAACATAAATAGTTCGACATAGGTATTCGTGTTGGTGAAGTGAGTGGGATATGAGCACCTCGATTACAGATCACGAAAGGTGCCACAAATATGGAATCTCATTGAACCCGAAGAAGCCAATATTTGGGTTATTGAAGGGAAGTTTCTTGGTCACATTGTTTCGAAGGATAGGGTAAAGGTCGATCCTAAGTGAATAAAGGGAATTAAATAAATCACTCTGCCCCAGAATTAGAAGGCTTTGCAATCATTTTTTGGAAAAATCAAACCAAGTTGCTAAAAAAGGATGTAGATTTCAAGTGGGACGAAGATAGTAAGATGTATTTTGAAATCATCAAAGACGTGATCATAAAGTCCTCAGTACTGGTAAGTCCATATTATTCAAATAATTTTCATTTTTTTTCTTTTGCTTCTAACGATACAATTGTAGGTTTGTTACTACAAAAGAATTATCAAGGTGAAGGAAAACCCATCACCTTTATGATTAAATTTCTTAGGGATGCATGATTAAAATACACAATTGTGGAAAAACAAGTGTATGATTTGGTCAAATCATTGAAGCATTTCCGAACCTATATTGGGTATTCTAAGGTAATTGCATATGTTCCCCATCCAACTGTAAAATATATTTTATCTCAACAACATTGTTTGGGAACTAGAGGCAAGTGGGTAGCTAGGATTCATGATTATGATTTGGAAATTAATCCCACTCAGTTGATCAAAGGTAGAGGATTGGCCCAAATGATGGTTGAAGGGAATGAAGTTGCTTTTGGATTGAAGGACAAGTCACACCCTATGACTTCTATGGTGATCAAAGAATTAGAACATCATGATTGGTATAAATATATCATCTACTATCTTAAGAAACTCACAAGTCCAAGGCACCTTTCGGATCATAAGAAAAGATATTTAAGATTGAAGGCTTCCAAGTATTGTTTCATCAACCAAGGCCTTAGATAGAGAAATTTGGATGGATTGAATCTCATATGTGTCGACCCTAAAGAAGCAAACAAGTTAATGGATGAGTTTCAGAAAGGATTATGTGGTAGACATAATGCAACAAAGACCACCACTCACAAGATTATAAGAGGTGGTTACTATTGGTCTACCATATTTTCAGATGTACAAAAGCTTGTAGCTCTTCCTTTACAACTAGTGATAGTGGAATCACCCTTCCAACAATGGGGCCTTGATTTTATTGGTGAAGGATAACTCCAACAATGGTGGCATATGGATTCTCATGGCTACGAATTACTTCTCCAAATGGGTTGAATCCATACCAATCAAGAATGTTATAGATAAGGTTGTCAAGATTTCTTGGAAGAAAGAATCATCACTTGTTTCAAAGTACCATCAAGTATTACCATCGACAATGCCAACGCTTTTAGTTATGCAAAATTTTCAACCTTTTTTTTATTATGGCATTGTCCTATCCCACTCTTCTAACCAATACCCTCAAGAAAATGGTCTTTCCATGTCAAGTAACAAGAATTTGATGACCATTATCAATAAGACAATGGGGGACAACAAGAAAAGTTGGGATAGAAAGATAAAGTATGCTCTATGGGATGATAGGATAACTAAGAAATATTCCACTAGACAGAGAAATTTTGAGTTAGTGTACGAGATGGATGTAACATTGCCAATTCACCTAAAGATCCTGATTTATAAGATAATGCAATAGTTCTCCTCCGATCCAAATGCAGTGCAGAGTAGAATCAACCAGCTTGTCGAACTTGATGAGACTAGAAGATGTGACTTTGATCATTTGGTGCAAATTCAAGAAAAGAAAAAGAAGAAGTTCGACAAGAAGGCTCACCAACACAGTTTTCATAAGGGTGACCTTGTTCTCTTGTGGAACAAAAGAATAAAAAAGGTAGGTAAACATGGTAAGTTTGAAATTGTTTTGTTGGGTCCTCACAAAATTGAAGATGTTGCAAGTAATAATTCTTTCTATTTAGGCCATTTGGATGATGAGAAGCTGTCATTGCCCGTGAATGGGATAGTTTTGAAAATTTTATATGAAGATAATATCTAATGTCTTAAGGGAATCCCTATAATATAGTAAGTTTTATATCCTTTCTTACTTGTGTGATTTCATTTAATTGATTTTTGCACTTTCTCTTTTTAGAATGAAAGCTTAAATGTTGCTTACATGTATGTATTATTCTATGAGATGTGGTGCTACTAATGTGTTCTTGAATATATTTCATTTACGCATGGATTTATTTCTCTTGTAGGGAAGGGAAAAGGAACTCATGTCTACACCCTCCCCTTTATTTAATATCCATGGGTCGAGGATGTTTTAGGTCTATAGGTTTCCTAAATTATGAATTTATCGTGCACTCTCTAGATGAGCACATGTCCCTGAGTTGGAGCCAACTATTACACCTCATACTCCTTGGTGTACCCTATAAATTTTTGTCAGATGTGGACCATCACATGAGTAGTTTATGAGCCTTGTTGCACCTTCATGATCCAAAAAGGGTGGTTGTATTTGTATTCATGTATTGTATTGGACCATTCTTAGATGTCCTATGTATTTGTAGGGGGATTATTTGGTATCTCCATAGCCCATGTGGTTAGTCATAGCTCATCCTTTTGTTATAGCAATATTTGCCTCACCCTATGCAATCTTACCCATAAGGCCTTTTTCCATTCGCCCATGCAGACTTATCATCTGTTGGATTACTAAGAGGGGGGGTGAATCAGTAATAGCGTAATTATAATCCTTTTTCTTCAAATGTTATATCGATGTAGAATTATTATCCAATAATGTGCAATAAGAAATAAACAATCAAACACATACACAATACACTAGTTTTTTTTATGTGGAAACCCAAATTGGGAGAAAACCACAAAATGCTTTTTCTTATATGTCTTGAAGAATTACATTCATTGGAAGCACCAACTTCCTTTGTTTTCCAGCTGCAACTGGAAGGAGGCTCCAACACCCTAGTTTCTCAGGCTACAATCTGAGGGAAGCTCCAACTCCCCAATTCTCTAGCTACAACCAGAAGGAGGCTACAACCCCCAATGTTCTCTGGCTACAACCGGAAGGTGGCTACAACCACCTGTCCTTGCCACATCCTGCCACCCTGAAGTAGAAGTAGAATGATGGAACCACTGTCACACTATCACTGTGAGATATACCGTTGTAAACCTGTACTAATAAATCTGAACCATGCATCAACCATGCATCAACC